>JAWWML010038349.1:0-72183 GCA_035047165.1 Ormyrus rosae
TCGGCGAAATTTGGTTTTTTTCGTATTATCAATTTAATAATATATTTAATAAATTTGATAATATTTTTTTCTCAGTGTACACACACACATATATAACCTTTTTCGTGTGCATGTGCACTGTGCGGAGACGGACAAATTTGAGGTTCCGTAGAGAAGAAGTGGAGCGTCTGCGCTGTTCATACACCCCCCTTCCCCCTTAAGGAACAAAGGGCTAAGTAGGGGTAGGAAAATTTTCTATAAATACTGGCTTGGAAAGATCTTTGTAGTTTCGTCAGTCTTACATTCAATAAAGTCTCGAGCAGGTTAAAATTTCATCGAACAGTGTTTAGTGAACAGTTATATCGTCATGACCAGTAACAGTGACGATGAAGGGTCCGCCTTCGTTGAATTCGACGTATGGAAGCAGAAACGCTACTATCGTAAATATATGCGAAATTGTCGTAGAATATTAGAAGAGTCGCCAATATCATCCGAAGTGGATCTCCCCTACAATCCGCCGACTATGAGGACAGATCACTTCCAGTATGTGAACTTTGAATTCTGGAGATTGACTCGCAAATGGCGAAAACATAATCGAGAGAGAAACTTCGAAAAACTTGAAGAGCTTGAAGCTGAAGAGAACTGGGAATTAACACGTTTATTCTGCCCCGAAATTCGAATTAGTGGAATATTCGAAATTGGCGGAAGATGGTACTCCGTGGAGATAAATTCAAACTATGATTATTTCTCCTTCAACGTAGCCGGAGCAACCTTATTCAATAACTGGCCAAGGCAATCCAAAGGGCCATCAAAGACAAAGGTCAACTCGCAAATACTGGAATAGTATATTAATAAGTAGAATAGCTGCGGCAGTAGCTCCATTTGCGGAAAAAATCTCGATCATGCCTTCAACGATGGAACCAAGTCAACGAGAAAGAGATTCTGCATTAATTCAACTTCCCTTAATTTTCATCTAGTTAAAGGAGTGAGTCACAATTGGAGGTTTTATTCTCTTTTATTAAAAATGACGAGTTTTTAAATATTTGTTTTTTTTTTATTTTTTTTATTTTAAATTTTAAATTAATTTAAAATTAATTTAAATTTTAAAAGAACACTAAAGATTTATATACCGCGAAAACTGTCGCCTAAAAAGTGTCAATAAACTTGTATTATAAATATAATTGATTGTAAACAATAAGCCGGAAAAAATATATCCTCAGTTGTTTATAAGAATTGTTCATTTACTTAAACCTTCATATTATTTATATATACCATAATATTGGCTAGCCTTTATACAAAATTATTACTTACTATAAATTACTTAAATAGGCTAATGTGATACTGAAATATAGTTCAATTGAAACTGACTGCACGCATTTAATTTTACGCTTAGATTTTTAATCTCGATTTTCATTAAAGGGATTATGTACCCATTTTTTTCTCAATTTAAAGTTGTGTAATAGTACATTGCGCAACAAGGGGAGAAAATGAGCTATTTCTAGCGAGGGTGAGATATTCAGCACGAGTCAGAGACGAGTTCTGAAAATACTTCACCCGAGTCTAAAATAGCTTTTCTCCCCGTATTACACATCGTGTTTTTGTCAGCGAGGGCATAAAAAGCCCTCATTTGGTGTTAGAAAGATGGATAGATGGCATTTCAAATCGTGCACAGAAATAGTAAAAAATATTTTTCCCTACTCGGGCATGAAATGGCCCTCATTTCACGCTAGAAAGTAGCGTAGAAAATCGAGCATTCCAAACGTTTGTCAAAATTGTTTGTCCGAGCGGGGAAAAATGTCATTTTTCTTGGGTTTTTTTGCTCTTTGGAGGAATTCTAGATTTACGAGTAATCATGCCCTTGTGCTTTTCAAATTTTAGAAGTTGAGGATTTGGGATTCTTGGTTTCCTTCAGAATGCTAAAACTATTATGGGTAAAGTGTTTTCCTGTCCTCTAAAAGTTAAGGGTTGTAAATCAAAATGAATGCCTGGATTGGACGCTTTTCTTTTAATGCCTTACAGTTTGAAATAAATGATTTCGAAAAATTTGACCTGGCTCAAAACATTCACAAAACAGATAGGTAATTTACTTTGGATGCACGTTTCATCAATATAAGATGTTATCTTTATGTTTAGCTTCTCACTGTCATTAAAATAGAGACTAAAATACAACAAAACAATATTTAATATCGTTACCGAAATTTAAAAAAATGTATTTATCTTTGAACGCATGTTAACTTAGAATACTATTAGAGCAAAACTTTTTTTTATCATAAGCAAACTTAATTTTCAATAAATCGGTTTCAATTTATAACAGGGAGAGTGGAACTGTTAGGTATTAAGGTTGAAAATATTATTCAAGTTTTGTATAAAACTTACTTATTTGAAATTTTTAAATTTATTTATTTGAAATTTCAAAATTTATTTATTTGAAAAATTAATCAATTGTTTTGACATTTTGTACAGAGGTATTATTTTTATACCTTTAGGTCTGTATATTTTTTTCAAAACAAGTGTTCATAAATTTCGAAAATATTCGAGCTAGTTTTCCTTCTTAATTTCTCAAATTGCATTTTCTCGAAAACGATTCGACGAATCAACTCGAAGTTTACAGTGTATCTAGTTCATTTTACGAAGAATATATGTACAAAATTACATTAATATTGTGTAATTTTTTATAGAGATAATTGATTTTGAAATTTTAGTATTTTTTCGAGATTTTAGGATCAGATAGTCATTATTTCTGTGATAGAAGGTAATGAAAAAATTCTTTTTTTTATTTAAAAAAAAAATTTTTTTTATTAATGGAGGGAGAGGTTTAAGGGAAAAAAAATCTTACGAGATCGTAGTATAACATTGTTTCTGGGATCATTGAATCAACCCTCGATCCATTGATACATCGTGTCCTTTCATTTTACAATCAGATTAACTCATTCAATAGAAGCTACTTTATTTTAGAATTTATTAACATTTGAGAGATATTAGATTCTCCTTCCAATGAAATTTCCTATAAGGAATGTACCCGCATGCATTTCCTGACAAGAGAGAATAACTCTAAATTAATATTCCTCCACGAGCGAACCAACTTTACATAGATAACCAATTAAATACAAGCAATTAAATCATTATCAACTTCCAGTTATTCATCCCTTTTTTAATTATGCAAAACCTGTCTCAAACACTGCGACCGACAGCCGTTCCAGAATAAATTTCGAAATCTATTCAGTACATTTTACAACAAACAAAGCTCATAATTTGTCTGAATCGGCAAGCATTCCAACGCCGTCCATTAGCAATTAGCGGAGTCCAAAAGCTAAAAACTCCATTAGTGGCTTATCCTATCGCTGCGCGCGAGGACAGATCGAGAGGGTTCGCAAATAAAATCCGAGAGCTCGCACGTGCTTATTAGAGCCGCGAGATATACGCGGGAGTTTCGCTGCAGCTGTACGCGCTGCGGGTTAGGCGCTCGCGTGACTTTTCGAGTTTATTAGCTGCTTGAATGATTAATTTTGCAAAACACTTTTCGGATTCAATCGTAGGTCGATAATCATGAATTTGAAATTCGCGTGTTGATATAATTAGGTTTAAGTTAATGAAATCTTTTCAGTTTCCTTTATTATGCGATAAGACACGTTTTATTAGGTTTTCTTTGAAAGATTTTGAAGAGAAATACAGTTAACCGATTTAGTTCGTAAATACATATTTGAGAAATTAATAAATCATTTAAAAAATCTTTAACGCCAAAGAAATTTTTAAAATTTTTTTATAAATTGGATTAATTCAGTTAGTTCATAATAAATTTATTATAATTTTAAATTAATATATAATCTGATAAATTAAAGCTGCAAATCAATTACTAATTTCGCACTCGAACGATGGCACGACTTGTTTGCATAATTGCGAATCAATGAAATGCTAAAAAAAGTAAGATTTAATATTCATACAGTAACGGAATCTAGAAAAAATCCTAAAATGTTTAATCTTTCTATCAGCGCGTACACCTGTAATATAAATCTGATTATTCAGAGGAATTACGAGCTCTTATAAAATGTCACTACAGTTAAATTCTAAGGTGTCGGGCGGTTACGTGACAGAAACACTTTCTTGAAATGTGGTTTTAAAAATTAGTTTCCTTTTGCAGTCAATATTATTTAATTTTCAGTACTATTAAAAATCTAAACAATTTAAATTTAACGTATGTAAAAAATTAATAGTGAAAAGAGACAAATTTTTCTCCAACTTCCGCGCAACTTACTCTTGCAAAAATGTACGAACTAAACCAGCCGACTGATTTATCTATAAAAATAGCGTACTGCAGGTAAATCATATCGCTAAATTACCAGTCAAGTGCCTCTAGACGCAAGAACAAGCAAGCAGTGCGACGAAATGACGCTTAAAAAGAGAAATCTGTTCATGTTCCTAAGACGAAGCAGCTTGATCGTCGTAAACGAGCCTGCGCTTGCGCAGAGTACCGTGCGCGAGTTCGCTTTACGAGGAGAGCAGCATAAACAGGTGATGGGGCTGAAAGCGTCGCGCAGCCGAGCTTTTTTCCGAAGCGAAATATGTTTGTGTAAAGATGGATAATTGCGATTTAATTGCTTACGCGGCAGTATTTAGCTCTGTACCCGCGGAAATATTTTATATCGCCTTCGGTGCCCTCGACTCCGACTCGTGCTGAAATACCTCACTCGAGTCTGAAATAGCTTTTCTCCACGTGTTACGCACCGTGTTTTTGTCAACAAGGGCAGGGAAGGCCCACATTTGGTGTTAGAAAGTCGGGTAGATGATCGTGCATTTCAAATCGTGCACAGAAATAGTAAAAAATAGTTTAAAACAAAGAAAAAAAATTAAAAAAAAAAAAAAAAATTTGTTTGAAAAGTTTTAAAAATTAAAAAAGTGACTTTTTTGTCCGGTAAACTTGATTTAGATAATATCAGTGAATGAGAGACAGAATTGAAAAGAAAAATTTCTTTTCCCTATTTTCTCAAGGAAGCTAGGATTCTAAATGATTTATTAGTATTAACCAAAAATATACAGTTAGTAATTCGAACTTAAGTTTTAATACGTATTTTATACTATATTTACAATACACACATTTAATTACATTAAAGTTAAATTTATTTTAAAAGCCTTTTGCGACATTGTATCAAATGGCGTTTCTTATTTGCCCCCAAAGCAAAAGCTCGATTGCAACTTGAACATTTAATTATGTCTGAATGCCTTCTTAAATGTTTAAGATAAATTGGAAGTTTGAAAAATCTGGTATCACAATAGTCACACTCATAAACTTTTGGCTTAGCAAATTGAAATCCAGAAAATTGCGGCAATTCCGGCTTTTTAATTAGATTTAGTACTGTCCCATTACTAAATTGCTGTATCGAATTAGAAAAAAATGGTAATGTTGGATTTCTTTCATGACCCATTTTAATTTTCTTCCGTTTGGAGTTCGAGTTTAGAGACATTTGCAAAAATTTTAAGCATTGCGGCAATCTTTTCCCTTTCAAAGTATTTACAAGAGAGTTGGTAATTTGGCTAATGATATTTTTCGAACATGGTAGAGTACTGGCCAATGTATTTTTTACCGTATCTTGTAAACTGGACATGAAACTCTTAAACCTACTCTTGTTTGTATTTATCGGCGAAGTCAGGTAGAAACGAATAGCTCCGTAGATTTGCTTGGATTTTTTTAGCAAGACTCTTATAGCAACCCGTGATTTCGAATCATCAATAGTTATTTCTGGAGACGATAAATCCATACGTTGAGGTATCGAGAACTGCGCTAAGCTTTGGCTAGGTGTCGCAAAATCTGTTGATTCAAGAGGAGTAATTGGTTCTACTACAGGATTAGTTTGGTTTATTAGTGGTAGATGATTTTCGCCTATATGCATTTCCGGTAAGGGAATGCATATGTTTTTTAGAGTTATATTTGGTTCTTCTTCTAGTATATCCGGTGCGGAATGTGAGTCAGTTATTGATTGATTGTCGAGCGACGATTGCACGACAACTTCAGTGGTTATGGCACTCTTTGTAGAAGCATCGGCTACAGGTGTATCCATTTTGTTCAGCCAATGTAGATTCTGATCCTTTGACTCGCTGTGATTGTTTCAATTTACTTGGTTTCACCTTTGGACTGCATGAACTTTTATCTGTGGACAAAATTAAAATTTTAGTTTAAAGTAAATCAAGAATTATAAAAATTAGAATTTAAAATCTTTTTGATTGAAAGCACATTTTTAATTTGAATTTCTGCCATAAACAATAATTATTGCAAATAGAACTTCATTGTTTATTACAATAATTATTATTTTTGGCCATGTAAATCAATTCTGCCAACTTAAAGTTAACTTTTTAAATATAATTTGACTATTGAACATTTTTTTATTAAAATACTGATTTGATTTTTCTAATATACACCCTGAGAGAATTTTTCGATAAAAATTACCGTAAAATTCATTACACTCGTGGGACGTGGCAATTTTGCAGGAAAGTTGATGCGTGTTTTTCTTAAAAATTATTAGTCATTTAAGATAATTTATTGAACGTAACGTAAAATTTTACAGTTACGCAAATTAAAAATTTGTATCAGTCATTTTTTTAAAACTTTTGTTAAATGTTGACGTATATTTAATAAAAAGTGTTGAACGTCGCGACAATTTTTCCGATCCGTCACGGTAATTTTGTCGAAGAGGTTGGCTAGATCAGTTGGAACGCTTCTGAATTCAATTGCTTTAAGAGGATGAACATCAAGTAAATGTATATTATTATATAATATACACTTAATCTATTGTCGTGTAAAGAATGGTGTGGGTCCACAGTAACGGATGCTGTATAAGTACCAAATGGCAAAATTTTGTATACTGACGGGATACAGTGAAATTGATTACACACACACAAACGCTCGTTGTAAACACGTGCTAGCCCGAGTCGAAACACTAAGAAGTCACGCGCGTGAAGACCAGACTGTTTTCCTTGATTATTTCAGCGTTTAATTATGATTAAGACCGTTAACCGAAAAGTGCAAGTAAGATGTCAAACATAAATACACGCGTGGAGATGCTTCTGCACTGCCTCTTTATGTATGGTTTAATGACTACGCTACAAACTTATGGGAACGAATAATGCCGCGCGCAAAGAAATCAATAGTAATATTGTGATATAAAATAATTATTCCTAAAAATTTATCTATGTGTCAGTATTAAACAAATTTCTTTCCTCGTGGTAGTGGCGCCTCTAAGGGCAGAGCGGTGCCTGGATTTCCCTCTTTACAGAGTACCGCGAATACCGAAATCTCGCGCACAACGGAGTTCACCGAATTAGGAGTCGCAAAATTCATAGGACCTTCAAGTTTTTGACACTGTAACCACAATGACAAAGAAGTAAGAACGGATAAATTCCAGGCTGCACTCAAAGACTGCACGACTAAGACTGAATGCAGTGCGCTGCCTCCCCGCTTTCTCCGGCTTTCTCTCTTTCTCTCTCTCTCTCTCTCTTTTTCTCACAGTTGGAGGCGGAGCTTCCCCTGGTTTTAATAAAAATATCAAAAATGACCAGGAAAGTATAAAAAAGGTATTTTTAAGTTCTAGTTAACTAATTTTGACGTAACGATTTTTCGGATCATTTTCGGAACCGTGTAAATACCGACAAATAAGTTTAAATTTAGTCAAACTAGTTTAAAAGTCCGCCGACCATGAAAAAGAGCGTTACATCAAAGTTAGTTAACTAGAAAGTACAAATACCTATTTTATACGTAAAATTTCTGAAAATACCTTATAAATAGGTATTTCATTTTTTTCATCCTTACGAGGGTAGCAATGAAGTTAAACGCTGAGACTTGCTGCCTCAAATTACTATCTTCATGTTAGTTCTTCATTTTATTAGTTATAGATATTTATTATTTATTGGTTTTATTTAAAACTATTAATTTAGAAATGTAACATCATAAAATCAGCAAAAAGTAAGCTTAAAAATGACTAAAACAAAATGCTCAAATTATTAATGCATAAAAGGACTTCTCAAAATCGATCTTTTTTCAAATGTATAACGAAGGCTAGTAAACATCTTCACGACTGCCGACTACGCGAGAAGGTCTCGTTCACGAAGAGCGCCCTGACCCTATAACAATACCCACGCAGCTATCTAGTCCCCGCGATTCCATCCATACGTCATTCACTAGCCTGCGCGGGGCGCATTGTCTTCGAGGGTAATGCGCTTCTGTTGCTGCCAGGCGGACATGCGCAGTCCCGCGGACTGCATCTCGATATGATATGCGAGCGAGAAGCCACGTATTTCTGGGGCTTATTATGCGACGAGTGTATGAACGCGACGAATTTGTAACGCCCATATAAAAAAAAAGTCTGGCTCAGGTCTTTCTCACGTCAGGCTCCAAAGGTCTAGCAATAGTCTGGAATCGATGAGACGATCCTAGACTTTTACCTAGACTTCCTCTTTAGCTTCTCGGAAGACTTTATCCTAGTCTTTTATCTAATAGATTTTTCTTCCGAATTCTAAAGTCTGGAGAAAAAATTCCGAACCTGTATTCAAACCCAGACCCTGTTCTTTCTAGGCAAGTTTACCACTGAGCTATTCTTTTATTAAATCAATAAAATTATATTTAGGTTATAACATACCGCTGGCTTAGTTGCTATACCTTTTAACCTAAATATAATTTTATACACATAAATATGTATGTAAAATAATATTTTTAAAAAGATTTATATTATTTATAAAATTTTGTTTTCAAATATTTCATACAAAATATTAAGTATAACTAATAAATTTATTTTTTATTACAGGTAATTGCAGTTCTTTCCTAATCTTTCAAGATATGTAAGTTTTTAAAAACTATAGATATATTAATGGGCGCTTCGCGCATCCTATATTTTAATATTTACCATCGACTCTAGATTATAATTAATTTTTTTCTATTACAGTTTCCATAATTATTTTCGATATTATATCCAAAGTTTTAATTAAATTTAAATAAACCAAAACCATTTTGAGAAATTCAATTATGAAAATCTATTTTTTAAGCTTTTTTTTAGTAAACATAAAAATCTCAACATCAAATGAAACTATTAATGATGCTAAAATCCTGAAGTATTTAGGCGACTGAGTAAAAAATTCATAATAAACAAATCTATGAAGCACTTCTTGTGATTTGTTTACAAACAAAGAAAATCTTGCGTTGTGGCCTCTTCCCCAAGCTGGCATTTTCCCCCGCTTTACCTTACCCTTTATCTGGTGGACGAACTTCCGCTCCTGGGCTAGAAGATCTATGGGGATGACCGATACTAACTCACAACACGAAGGGCGCATCTCCGTTGTACTGCCGCGATGCGCTTTCGATACATCTCGTACTGCAGGGGCATGGTCCACCAACGTTGACCATGACCCTGCAAAGGGAAGCCGCCTCCGCCACCGCCGCCTTGTCCGCGGATCTCCGAAATTGTTCCCAGAAGGTGAGCTTCGAATCTAGCATCACCCCTAGGTACTTCACGGATGCCTTCGTCTGTACCAACACCTCACCGATGGTCAGTGGCTGCACTCTGAGTATGCGCTTCTTCGTGAGGAGCACGACCTCAGTTTTGACCTCCGTTAGTTCCAGCCCATGATCACCTATCCAAAGGCGAATTCGTTGCATGACCTTATGGAGACACATCTGTGCTAGTGCCATATTATAATAATGAGAGCCGTCACGTCATCCGCGTACCTGATCAGGAAGCAACCTTCCAGCATACCTAATCGAAGGATCCCGTCGTAGGAAATGTTCCACAAATCGGGCCCAAGGACGAAGCCTTGGGCTGCACCAGATGTTAACTCTTTCCGCTTGGAGACCTCCACCGTGTCGTACAGTATAAAGTGGTCCTTCAGGTAATTTCCAATGATTCCGAGTAGGTACCGAGATACTTTGAAGCCCCGCCCCAGCACGTTCTTCCACCTGACCGAGTTGAAGGCGTTTTTGACATCTAGTGTCACCAGGAGACATATGGGACGGGAAAAATGATTTCCACTTTCCGTGCCTCTGGCCGCCTCCGAAGTCACGGCCAGATCCATGGTACGCCACTCGACAAGCGACGTGGATTAAAAGCCCAAATCGCCGCAGTACAGAATTCGTCGCGGTACCACAGCCTCACATCTCCGTGTCAATGCTGTGCACTGACAAAAATAATGTCCGCGTCCACCTCGAGACAAATTTGCGTGAGCAGGTCTTGCACCGTCCTGCTTCTATTCAGGTTCGGCTGCAGGATCTTAGCCATTTTGGCAGAACCTAGCTACGGCCGCTCGAAAGACCACGCAGGCCTCGGAACCAGCAATGTGGTTTACCTCCTCAGGTTTGGTCCCCGGGTAGAGATGGCACCGGGCAGAGTGGTCTTGCAGTCCGCCCGCTTGTGCTCTTGCGCTCTGCACCGGAAGTAGGCAGTGCTTTTTGTCTGGGCCATCGCAGCCGCGACCGCGGTGCCTACAGCCGAGCCACTTGAAGCAACACTCGACCTGAGTCCGCAGCCGCAAGCCGCAGTAGACCCATCCATCAGCAATCTTGCCCACTTTCAGCAGTTTTTGGTCAGTCTCTTCCGTGACGGTCACGAGAGCTATCCGTTTACCGAACTTATTCGCTTCCGTAAGCCGCACTTCTAAGGGGCCGCCGCGATCCTTAAGTGCTTCAAGGAGGGCTGCTTTGACTTCGTTGGCCGTGGCATAGCTACCTCTCTCACGTCGAAATAAAGCTTGCCAACCGTAATAACGATCTCAAAATGAAAAAGACTCGGAGCCATCGAAAATCCAATAAAACTTACTTAATAGCCATAAAGACGATCGAGGATAGTGCATCGTAGCAAAACAGAAAACTGACGGGAAAACGAAGAGGGTACTCAGACGGTCCGGTACCTACAGCTCGACTCGTGCAGCAGTTTTCCTTCGTGTAAATAATAGAGCGCCGGACAAAGGCAGAGTACACACACAGTCTTCCGGAGCACTATGGCGAGTAAATTACGCGGGCTGCCGCGCCGGCAGTAAACAAATTACTTTATTGGTACGTGTACCCCGCGTGCGTCAGTGTGGATCGCGCACCTGTGGGTCGAGCGCTCTCGCTTGCGCGCTCTTGGGCTTACTGATGGAGCTCGCAGGGATGCACAAGCGCTCGGTGCCGCTAATTGAATGAGGTCCGGTCGGCGGACTTTTGTTATTGTTGTGCTGGTCGTAAGTGAACTCGCGTTCTTTTTGACTCGATGTGGTTCATAGATTATTCACAGTGATTGAGATGGCTTTGCTAAAAAAAAATACTTAGGACATATATATTAAAAAAATTAAATCTTATATATATATATATATATATATGTTAATTAAAAAATATTAATTTTATACAATTAATTTAGCTCATCAAAGATTACATTATTTTTGATTTACAATAAAATCGAGAATTTTGTATCCTGCTTTTGTTACATTAATTCTTTGGCTGAACCAGTAAACTAAAAACGGAGGTAAAAATATAATCCTGAGAAAGTCTTAACCCTGTCACTGTGTGACCCAGTCGATATTTAGACGATCTCCACTATGCATCAGTTCATCATTCTGTTTGCTGCTCTTTTTGCTAGTACATTTTGTGCAGCGTGGTTCCATCGATTGTCGTGCGCTTCCGCTTCTGAGAAATAGGTACAAGCTGACTATGCTCTGTGTGATATATGATGGACGAACGGTCTCGTATTTCCGGGACTCATTATTCAACAAGCATGGATGACCGCTACTACTCGTAATTTAATTTGACATGGACTTTTCGACGAAAACGCAGAAACTAGCATACATCGAAATAAAAAATTTGTTTCCGTAGCATTTATAATATTTCAAAAATTTGTTTCCTTTTTGTATTGAAATATTTATGGTTTGATAAAACTGTAATTTATAGAATTTTAAATATAAAAAATTTAAGAAAAATTTAAGAAACACAGATTTAATGCTTAAAAAAACACACTATATTATCTTGTATTAATTAAGCGTTATTGGAGTTTAAAACTCCTTAAAACTGATGCAAATGCAACTAATGATATTTTTTTCGGAACGTATTTGCTTAAGATGAACCTTCTGACCGCAGGTTATTGTTTTAAAAAATAGAGTTCTCGAAAAAGGTACTTTTACTAGCGACTGGTGCTGGTCGAAAAATTTTCGAATTTTTTTAAAATCGTAGTCATGTATTCCAGAAGGTTTTTCAGGATCGCGTTAAGGAAAGAGATAAGGTAAAAGAGATAATCTATTCTGACAAAGATTGAGGAAGAGTTATAGAAATTCTTTTATCAGATTTCAGCAAAAGTTTTTTTTTACTAGTTCGATAATTACAGCACTATAATTGTAATGCAACAGTTATACGTACAGTAATTATCATAATCATTAAATACTTTACAAAATAAAACGATAAAAACAAGCCAAGGCGTGGAAGAGCGAGTTATTTTACTTGTTTAACTTCTGTAGCACACAAGAACTGTGTACTCCCGTATAATTTAGCAAGTTATAAGGCAATTTCATTAATTACATAGTGCACTTTCTGGCATATATTGCACGAAAAATCACGTAGCTAATGCGATTATTACTTGATTTTATTGCCAAAAAAATCTGCAAGCAAGGTTATGCCATACATTATTCATCGAACGTACTTCAACTTTTAAATAAGTAATTTTCCAATCATTGCCTATTCGTTATAGGATGTTCGTTCAATCCATCAAGTTGAAAAATAGGCTTTAAAAATGCAATCTAAAACCAACGAGCATTAGTCTAAACAATTTATACGTCTTTGCTTTCCCATAAATCCATCGCCAGCGTCGGCTTTCGAAACGAAGCGACGCCACGAGTCGTTCGTCTAATCTCGCGTCGATTTTTCGCCGAGAAATCAATTTCCCTTCAAAGTTCGAAGGCATTATTTTTAGTAATAACAGCAATAAATCCCGGGAAAAGCGTCGCTCCGAGAAGCAGCAGCATGTAAATCGTATGCGCCGAGGAGGCTGCGCGCGCATGCAACAATCAATCCCGCGGATGCATTGGGAGCAGCCGCGCGCTTAGGCGGCAGTAATGAAAGGTCTCGCCCCGAGATTCACGATTGAATTCCATAGATGCGATGACGATGTCGACCCTTCCTTTTCTCTTGTTCTATCCCGGCTTCGGTTCGCGTTTGCTTTTTAACGGGCCGGCTGGGAGCACCGCGATGTAAGATAGATCTAACGGGCCTTTAGCGGCACGACGGATTGAGAACATTCGTTGCGACGTAATGGTTATTCAACGTTTAACAAAATGTGAGATTACTTTGATGCGGCGTATGATACTACACGCTTATTTGCTGATTTCTAAAATGTTTAAACAGTTTTTTTAGCGGAAAAATCTTTAATAACAATTTTATAATTCCTTGAAGACTTTTAACAGCATTTAATATATGTTACATGTTTAATTTATTGTTAATAAATTAAACATGTTTTTATAAAATGAATTTATTTAATCTTTTAAATATACGGTTAATTTAATGTAAGCATACAGTTGATTCAAATTATTTATTGCAGGTGAGTTTTTGCTTATACTATCTAAATCTACAAAATGCGTCAATTTTTAAAAAGCAACTATCTTGTTTATAAATATACTCCTTCGTACATGTACACTACAAGTTTTTAATTTTTAACAATCAATTATCGATATTCGATTTTTAAATTTAGAAATCTACACAAAAGTACAAATTTACAAACGCGAACATTTTGGAATCGCTTCGAAGAGGTATAAAAGTAATCACCAGTATTTAAAGAGTGAGAAAAGATCACATTAAATTAACAAATCATTGTATCAGTCAAGAAATAGATTTTTGTTCAATTTTATTCTGCCTCCATTACAAACTATTTCATCTTCAAATAATGCAACTACAATAAGTCGATTGCACAAAAAAAACATTCCTTCAATCGAACCACATTCGTACTCCATTAACTTTAATTCTCGAAATAGCTTCCCGGGCCGGCATTCCGCGCCGCAACCCCGCGAGTGAGCTCGATGCGCGCACACGCGGGGCTGGATATTAATGAGCCTAATAACAATAAAGCCCTGACAAGTTGCGCGCGCATCCGCCTCGCTTATCTGCGATCTGGGTGCCTCTCCCCCGTGTGGGAGAGCTATGCGCGGGAAGTACGAATACGACTGCGCGCGAGGCGGAAATCGGGAAAGAGCCGCAGCCTGAATGCGCTTTCATTGAAAGCCGGCTCTCTCTCCCCGCCGCGCCGCGCGTTGCGCTATCTGAATGCGTTAGTCGGTCGATTAAACTGCGGGCTCGCGAAAAAAAAAACAAAAAAAATAGGAGCGATTCGATAAGAGCAGGCTCCAGCTCGGAAATTATTAGCCGGTTTTAATAAGCAGTTTGTTTTGTGCGAAATTTTGCTTGACTTGTTACTCGGTAATTTATTGGGACTGCTAAGTGAGTGCGACTAATGTTAGGAAATAACTAGCTTGGATAATGTACGTCGGGCTGATTATGTTATTGTTACTTCTTGGCTACTGGAAATAAGACGTCGCGAAAATTGGTGTAAATTTAAAAGTGTCTACGATTTATTGCACCAATTTTAGCGACAATCGTTAAAACAGAGTACGAGTTAAATCAACGACTCGGACAAACTTGATTGCAAACAATTTCGAGCCTCGTCGTTGCGTACGAAACTGAAATAAATCTCAAAATCGGATAAAAAATTATCTCTCGGTACTATCTGTTATTTTAAATTTCTAAACCAGCACCGTGTACCGAAATGAATCACAGTCAATAAATAACCTCGAGCCGACAAAAATCGGAATTTGCATCGAAAAAGTATTCACGCCTTAACATGTACACAATCGTACGAGGATCAAATCACGTCGGTATATTGTCACAGATAATCGAGATCATGCAGGCACGCGGCGCGTTAAGATAGCCAGATCGCAAATATACAATCGGAGCTTGCGAGCGTTCGGTGCGCATATGGGAAAACTCGTACAGCGTGCATTTTAATTAAGTCACGATAATTGAGTGCCCTGCGTATGTACCGTTACGCTGTTTGTACTCCCTCTTTTGCCATTCGAGATTCCACGGTTTTTGAGTTTCTACGAATGTTACGAGCTTATTAGGCAGGTTTGATACAGCTAAGCGTTTGTCAGTGTTTAGAGAGCTTTTGGACTTTTCAGTTGCTAAGTGTAACTTCAGATAAGGTTTATCTGCCGATAAGTTATTTATAGGAAAATAAAACTTGTTAATTAATAGAAAATTACTATATCGATGAATTTATTAAATATGATGGAATTAGAAGTTAAGTGGTTAAAACGATCGGACAAACCAAATGAAAAACGTTTCATTAAATTCTGAAAATAAGTTTACCAGTACTATCCGAAAGAAGCTTCGTAAGCGAGAATGAGAGAATAAAAGCAAGCCCGACGGCCATAAAGACGTAACGATCAAGCGCTCGCAGCGCGCAGCATTTCAGCATTTGACGGGGAAAACAAAGAGCAGCGTCTACCTCGGCGCAGCCGTAAGTTAGGCGATCGCGCGCAATTTCGCCCGTGTCAATAATAGAGCACCGGACAAAGGGAGCCAACGAGTCCGGAATCCAGAGCGGACCGCGAATAAATCACGCTAAGACGCGGTAGCGCTCGCCGGCAATAAACAAATTGCTTTATTGGCGCAGGCGCACGTAGCGCGCACACCTGCGCTCTCTCTCTCTCTCTCTTCCTCTCTCGAGCGGCGGAGCACGGCTCTTGCTAATTGAATGGGCGAAGGCCACCGCGGCCGATGGGCGTTCTGCTATTATTGCCGGACACGCGGGGGTCGCGGCACCTGCAGCCGAGACCGAGAGCGCGCGAGCGGTGTGGTCCGCCGGGGTGCATTTTTCCGGGACTCGTTTTGCTCGACTGCATCGCCGCGATAGACCGATGCTCCGTAATGCAGGCTAAGAGCGGTTATTAGGTGAAAAAGAGGCCGGATCAGAGGGTGGGATTGATGAGACGAGCAGCGGAGGGCTGATTCGGTTCGAGAATTTAAGGGATCGTTTATTATCGGCATTCTTTGTCTTATGAAAAGTATGATTGATTACAATAAGCTGCATATTTAGTATTTTAAGTAAATGCTTTTATTAAAAAGTAAATCATAATTAAAGCTAAAGTTGTTGTAAGATCAATAGTAATTTGAAGAATTTGTTAAAAATGGTTAGTAAACGTACATTTATTGATTTTCTACAATTCAAACAATGAAAAATCTTTAAAAAAAAACTTAATTAAAGTCTTACAAAACTAGGCATTATCCAAGTAACTGAGTAAGAAAAAGAAGAAAAGCAATTTATCGCTCGTAAAAATGTTCATCAGGCGACGGGGCACAAATGACTCTTCTGTATATACCACATAAACCAGGACCAATTAGTGCGCAGGGCCATGTATTATCATATTTGAGTACAAAGATAAGTGCAATTATACGAATAATTGCTAATTACGCGCTGATCGAGAGCTAGTAAGGATAAGTTTACGCTGCTCAGATTAACGAACCCACGTACAGAACCACTAGCAGCCTCCGCAACCGTCTTTTATTTACCTCCGATACTTCAACGGCTCATTAAAGTCCTACTCCAATTGGTTAATAGGACTTCATTCTATGATGATATTAAAAATAAATATACGCAATTAACTTGCAGGAGTTTCCCTACGCTTTAGGATATACGAATTCTGTTTTGTAGTGACTGACGTACATTAAAACATTTGAACGATATTATACGATGACTTAAATCTCCTAATTATTCGCAGTGTACTCCTCGAGGTACTCCTTCTTAATTGCCCAGCAATAAGTCTCGATCAATACTCGTTACTTCCTGTACGCAAAAGCTTCCTACATACAAATAATTTCTGATTATATAAAAGCTGTTGTTATATACTTCTTAAATGAATAAATTAAATTAATAATAATAGGATTTATAATCTGAAATCAAGACAGGCATAATTAAATTCAAAATATTTTATTATACTATTAAATAATTACACACAAACGCGCTTAAGTACTAATTACTTTAACAAACAAGATCACAATCGCAAAACGCACACTCAATGCGATGGGTAGTTCATGCTTGAATAGTTCTGCCAACGGCAAACAAAAAGAGAGAACAAGTTTGTTACCTCGCTCATGATATGCTCCTGTATCATATTCACCTTAATATCACTAATTTAAGCAGGTTTATTTAATATGCACAGTAAATCCACTGTTATAACATATTCTTTTAAATCGATTCGATCGATTAACTTTGTGTTATAAAGGTCAAAGTGAAAAAATGAAATCTACTTTTCCTTAACTGTTCTTTTGAAAATTAGATTAAAATCCATTTTATATTTTTGTAAAACTTTAACTTCTATTTTAGCAAACTTTTCTTTTAAATACGCGTACGCGATTTCCACAACAAAAAAAGCCATTGAAATAGTGAAACTGTGCCCAAGCAAAAAAAAAGAAAATAACAATTGATCCATTGAGATATTTTTAAACGATACGCTTTCATAATTTTTCGTTGCACTAAAATAAAATAAATAATCCAAATGAAAATTAAGTAACCCAGCTGTTTCGGCCTGATGAAACATTAAGACAAGTTGTTTGTGAAGACTAAAATTATTACGACACACGTAAACATAATACTTTGACAAAGTATTATCAATTTCTGTTAAATGTACTGTACTATTTTCAGTCACAAACAATTTTGCTGTATCGCAAGTTGTCAAGCAAGCAAATCTAAAATTATTTGTCGAGTTATAAATACATTCTGAATTTTCAGAAATTATAACTTTTTTAGATTTATTAAATTGTTGAAAAATCAAGTCTTCTAACCCATGAGTAGCGTGAATTGTATAGTTAAAATTAATTAAATCTTCCGCTGACTCTATTAATTTATCGTAAGGTGGTACAGTAACAATAGAGAATAGTTGGCCTTGAGAATAAAAGTTTACTAGTGTAAAAACCATTATTATACCAATATAAATTATTGTAGTGCTTATTGATGATGGTTTGCGAAGTATGGTCACGCCTAAAAATACCCTTAATAAATTTAATACTTCTGAAAGTAATCCATCACCATCCACGTATTTTAAAATGATCGGGAAAAATAAAAAAATAACTAAGAAAATCATAAAATATTTACTTAGCATAATTTTGAAAAAAATGTCTTGGGCAGTGAGCCTTCCTTTTTTGGTCACGTAACACATCTTTGTCTGCCTGTACGTGTACATCTCATTTCGCCAAAGTCCTTCGCTCACCCGAATAGTCACAGAGTAATCAAATTTTCCTTCCAACACGTCTTTTATCATACCATCCGCGCTACCATTCTGATGAATAACACCTCTAGACGTGTCTGGAAACACTGTTTCTGTAACAGTGGCATTTAACTTGCCCCAGATCAATTGTGCTACTTCAGCTTCAAAGCCACGAAATTTGGAAAATTTTTGGATCGGTGCAAATGGGATTGAGTTAGGCCGAATAATTCCAACAAAATTCATAGGATAGCCATTGAGTTTTAATGCTTTGTTAAAGTTCAAATCATTGCAATCAAATTTTAAACCTAAAATATGCAGTTAAAGTTTTAAGTAAAATCAAACAATAAATTATAGATTCTTAAGAAGATTACCTATGGATTTAATCAACTTGAATAGAACAAAAGGATGGCCATTTTTTTGGCGGTGCACCTTAACTTTCTTCCATATTTGAGGTGCATCTTCAGAAAATGGATTGAATGTATAAAGTTGAATAGAGTAGGCTGAATCATAACATATGTATATAACAGACAATAAATCATTCTCCCAAGCTATTCTTAAGTAAGAATAAGCATTATCACAACTACTTGGCGACAAAGTATTTTTAATAAAGTATATTCCATGCAAGTTATGCCAAACAGATTTTTGTAATTTGTAAAATGCCTTGTTTAGACTTGATAGTTCAATTTCGTTCAAAATAAATTTATTTGAAGGAAATAGATTTACGTAATTTTTATGGTAACGTCTATAATCGGTGTTTTCTATTTCGTTCTCATCATTCAATTTCTCAGTAACTGAAAAACTAAGTAACACCATAGATTCATAAGGAAGATAAAAACTGTTTAGTTCTAGGTGGAATGGCATTCCAATGAATATAATCGGTAACGTAGGAGAAAAGCAATTCTTAGTTATTTGGACCTTTAAAAATAAGTAAGCATTAATGATACAGGCTTTTTTAAGATGTGTAAAATGAATCATATGAATTGTATAAGTAATTACCAAAAATTTTGTAGCATTTGTATTTTTAGGTGGCAAAATCATTGCTTTTAAGACAGCAAAGTTACAAAATATTACGAAACTTGCATATTTGATCAACACAATACACAGGTGCATGTTTTAAGTTTATATACACCTTTAAGTTTATCTACTTTCAGCGTACTAAAATTATTTTTGAAAACGTAGAAGCTTGAAGTATTGTAAGTATCGATCGTATTTAATTGTATGTCTTTAAAATTGGAAGAGCAATTTTAAACAATTAACATTATTTTTTACGGGGAATTTGTCGTTAATTTATTGTCCGCAATCGATTGGTAGTAGAATTAATTTTGCAGTACCTTTTTTTAAAAAAATGTAGACTTCTTGCTAATTAGCGCCAAATGCTCTGCTATAAGGTTTTTCCTTATCTGTTTATTTAACGAGGGTACCACGCTACCGTGGTATCAAGCTAGCAGTGCATCATGTTTTTTTTTTTAAAGGCACGGCAAAATTAATTCTATTACCAATCTATTGCGGATAATTAGAGGCAAATTCTCCGCTATAAGGTTTTTCCCTATTTGTTTATTTAACGAGAATGCTCTGCTACCGTGGTATGTTAGCAGTCCATCCGGTATTTAAAAACAAAAAAAGTGCAGCAAAATTAATTTTTTTATGAATAAATTAGTGGCATATTCTCCATAAACAATAATGTGAATTTTTTAACATTGCTCTGCCAACTTAAAGGACGTTGTATTTTTATTTTTGAAAACGAAACGACTTTTATTTTATTTTTGAAAAAGGGCAACAAATATTTGTTTTGTTTTTTATTGGAAAATTGGTATGAAATCTTATCAGATTAACTCTTTTTAGAGTAAAAAAATTAAATTTGTATTTCCTACTATTTTTCAACATTTTCTTTAGTAAAATTTCTAAATTTGTTTAAATTTTACTGGTAATGTTTAGAAATTTGCTTTTGCTGTTTTTGAAAATTCAAGTAGTAATTACTTTTTCAAATGTTTAATTTTATATATTCTTAAAATGATATAAAAATTAATTTATTTTCAACTTTGTTTATAAATTGAATTGTAATAAAAATTTTTCCTTTGTGCTAAATACGGATTTAAAATAAATATTTTATTGAATATTGTACCTATTTAATGAAGTGGTAATTAAAAGAATTTTCTTTGAATATAAAAATCCTATTTAACGTAAAAAAAAAACAAGTAATTTGAACACTTCTCGTTTAAAGACGCTAATACGTTCTACTCAACAATAAATTTAAGTCAGCCCCTTCTACATCTCAATAAGAACACTACACCTCCTTATCACTTATGCTTATAAATGTTTAGTGCGCTATTAAAGAAACAAAACCGATCCGCGACTCGAATCAAGTCCCTTTTTTTTTTGCAAAATTTTAATTAAATCCCTCAGAAGGCGAGCGACGTTTATTAATCCAGAACAAGTACGTACGAAGCGTGAATCATCCCGCTCTGCCTCTTGCACCTTCTTTATCCGCGGCGAGAGTCAATGGGAGGCAAATGCATCCTGCCATCGGCTGTGGATCTTCCTCGATCAATGATGCCTCTTTTATTCGCTTTATAGCCGCTCGTCTGCAAAAATGCCGCGATCGCCGCATACGTAATATTCTATTATTCACACGCCTATGCGTTCCAGAGAAAGTAGTTTCGCAGCGAAATTGCCGCGGAGTAATTTGTAAACGTAAATTTACACTTCCTGCGCCGCGCGCACTTTTAGCTCGGCTCGCGTGATGAAAACTAATATAACGCCGTAAACGTGTGAGATTTATTTTAGTAATGAAATCAGTTTTGCAGCATTCGATTCTTTCTTTATGTTTCGGCGTATTTTATGGAGCGGGTTATTTTTTGCGATATTGTTGCCAAATTTATTGACAACTTTTTAATTCTTCATTGTAAAACTTTCCACTTTATTTAAAAAATCTTTTGTAAATTTTTCACTTTTCAAAGTCACGGTTAAATAAAACTCTTTACTGTCAAATTAACTATTTAATCTTTATTTACTGAAATTACAAAGAACTTGTGTTTCTCGGCGTTAAAATTTTAATCTCAAAAGCCTTCACATCTCCTTTACCTTCTTTGAAACGATTACAAAAACCCGGCATATTACAAGAATGAGAATTTTATCTCGGCAAAAAATTTTTCGTCACGCTCAACTGACCATATAAACAAGCACACAAAAGTCAAACAATCTTAGATTACTCTTACGCGCGGCTCAGCCGCCGAGACCTTTTAGCAGTACAAACAGAGCGCGATTTTATCGCCGCTAAAAAAAAAAACTCCCGGGGATCGCGAAATTAAATCGGCGCCCCTGGATTTTTCTCTTATATATACCTCCTCTTCCGCGTATAGCCGAAATTACGGGGAGATTAGCATCTTCTTAAACGAGATCGTCCACCTCGTGTGCGAGTAAATCATTGATCACGTTCTGCATGAATAATTATGAGATTTCTGGACGAAGCCGCTCGGCGTGCGAATGCGCGGCGAACTGACGCGAGAGAAGATAATTTGAGAGTAACATTACTTCTCAGCTGGCGTTACAGTTCCAGGATCGGAGGATGCGAGGTGCTTGGGAAGATCGCGAGAGGGAACGCGGAGAGAATAGATATTTTTATGCGTCGAGGTTTAATTAAGAATATACGTGACTGTCGAGCATTTTGTTTTGCAGGTAAATTTCATTTAGAATCTTGACGGCGTTCACGTAATGGCAAAATTGAGTGAAAAGCCTTGATTTTAAAATTATATTACAAAATCTCATTAAAATAAAACAGAAATAAAATTTCATTTAAAAGTTTTACGTTTGAAAATTCTAAGTTTTCTTAAGTCTGACTTATTTCCTGTTTTAACAATTGACTTGTTCTATGAATTCTGCACATAGTTTCATTCCAAGATAAGGAGGTCAAGAATTTAAAAAATCATGGTAAAAATAGCATATACTTATTTACAGTATTCCGGTTTTTCAAGTATTTTTTCTTCTACCATCGTTATGATCCATTCAGAAATTGATCGACGTTACATTTATAAATGTTCTGCGGATATTTAACCATGATTCACATTTATCATATATCAAATCAAATTTAATATTCAAGTTATTATTTAAAGCTGAGAAATAGAAAATCTTATAAATTACGCATGTTATTTTAAGTATTACATATTGAACGATCACACCTGCGATAATTTATATCAGAAATTTCGAAATTAGATAAAATTACTTTTAGTAAGTTCTTTTCTTTGTAATAATTGGCATAGCATAATTGTAACAATCGCAAAAATGATACGTGCACAGTGTATTTCAGTAGTAACAGACAGCATTAGAAAGACATAACTTTAGTTGCATTACTCTCCCCTACCCTTCAGTTCTCTATTATTATCCGAACTTTTACATTGTCCAAAAACCATTTCAAAGATATCTCAAGCTTTTTACAGGTTTTTACCAACCTCAGCGTTCTCCCTCCCCAATCACCGCCCAAATCAAATCGAGACCCCCAAGCAACATGAAACCTTCAGCCCGAAGCTTCGACCGCCTGAAAAGCGTCGCCTATCGCTCCAGCTAGATTCGTCTCGCCCACACCCACGTGTGCGCTTTGCTTGGGTAAACAGTCTAGAGACTCGTCGGGCTATCGCTCTCGCGCGAGAATGAGAAACGTACGTGTGCATGCACGAGAGAGGCACATCTCGCTCTCTCTCTCTTTTTCTCTCCCTCGCTCTCTCACGCGTATAGAAGTCGGCGCGCTGGTGGCGAAGAGGAGAGAAGAGAGGAGACGAGTGGCGGCCAAGCGAGGTGGGGAAAATGGAGCCAATGGCAAATGGCAAACTACCGCGAGGCCCAGTGTCTCACGAGCCGAGCTCCAGGCCGCTCTGCACTCCGCGGCTCTCGGGCGGGCGCTGCTTTTCGGTTACCGGTGTGCAGCAGAGCACAAGTCCTTTTTTCCCATTGAGAAAAAACAGCTCGCGGGTGAACCGAATTTTTCAGTGCCGAGTTGTGTACCCCTTTCGATCAAGTGTCAAAGTGCAGCCTTACTCGCGAATTAACTTACCGGTAGGGAAAACAGTTGGAAAAGCACCGAGCCAGCATGCCGTAAAGCATCGGCGGCCGAAGCCCAGTAAAAGCTGCTCGCGGAAGCTATGCGCACAAGAAGACGTCAGCCCGAGAGCATGGGGTAGACGCGATGCGCCGCGGAAAGTCAAGCCTGGGCTTTCCCGCCCCCGCCGGCAGCCTCCTCCTCCTCCTCCTGCTCCTCCTCGCGGCTCGGACCTCCGGCGTGCTGAGGGCGGACTTGGCTCCGCGGGTCTCTAAGAACAGCGTCTTCCCGAGCAGTCAGCGTTATGGGGAGAAAAATCGTCCGCGAAACCAGGACGCGACGACGGCGGTGCCGTCGGCCTACATCCACATCAGGCCGCACTACAATTCCCAGCAGCTGGCGACGCCCCCGGCCCGGGAGGCCGCGCCGATTCCGCACCTGAAGTGCACGATGCGCTGCGACCTCGTCTACGAGAGGCCGCCGATTTGCCCGCCCGCGTATCGCGGAGGCGCCTCGCCACCGAAGTATCGGTACCCGCCGGAGCGCAGACCCACCCCGCCGGTGTACTGGCCCGGTCGCAGACGCGGTAAGTGTGACGAGGATCGGGCTGATTACGTTTCTATGAAGGAAAGTTAATGGAAGTTAATTTGGAAATCGGTTTGTTGACAAGAGTTTTTCCTGCGGGAAAGCTACTTAATTTTCTTGGTCGTAAATGTATGTTAAGCGAAGAAATGGAGGTCTTAAAATAATAAGAAACGGTGCTTCAGACATTATAATTTTTGCAAGGTACTTTGAAATACAAATTTTTGCCCTAGTTCTGCGCATATGCATAACAGTATATGTAAATTAGACGATACCTTTAACAATCGACATTTGACACCGATTCAAGAGCGGAGCTAACGATAATTTTAAGAAAAATTTTTGTAAAATATTTAACATTTCTAAATTGATCTGTACATTAGGTATTTAACATTGTCGTATCATCTTACTTTGAAGTATCAAATGAATCCAATCGCGAATACACGAAATAATCACAATGATATTGCATGTGGAGTAAGATGACATAATGCACTGATAACACGTACTCAATCCTTTTAAAGTTATCAGTTACTGACACCAATATTTATACTTCATTCTTGAAGTTCGTATTCTAACATCTGTTAGATTCTAATTTAATGAACTAAAGT
Source organism: Ormyrus rosae (assembly GCA_035047165.1). NCBI lineage: Eukaryota > Metazoa > Arthropoda > Insecta > Hymenoptera > Ormyridae > Ormyrus > Ormyrus rosae. The sequence goes on from JAWWML010038349.1 coordinate 24,445, forward strand.
TAAACATCATTTAAAGCTTCCACATTTTATGTAAATATTATTAAGATATTATTTAAAACAGTTAGTTCGTTAAAATAATTCTAAAATCATGCAGTCTCCAATCCCACAATTTCATCGCAGTAAGTAACCGTGTACCCACACCATTCAAAAAACCAAAGATTTACGATTTTCCTATTTTATACATTTTACGATCAATTACCCGCGCGAGGAGCATTGTCGCCATTGGCCCTCGGCGTTTCTGTTGTTCGCACGTATTTATAACAGACAAATAGCGAATTTTACAACGTGTATCCTATGCGAGCTTTGAAAATCTCTATTTACTGTCGCCCCCGATGAATTATGGGAAAATTTGTTCCTGCGATTTTACGGCCTCGGTCGCCGGTGCACGTAAATTCCTTTGTACTCTCGATCATTCGACGTTCGTGATTTATGAGCTATGCACGAAAATACATGGGATTTTTCGCCGGGGGAAAATAACCCTTCATATTGACATCGAGCCGGTAATAGCGCGTATATAAGGGAACTTCATTTCGCGCGGTAAAAATCGTTTTTGATGAGGCTCTCTTTTCTATTCTTCGTTATTCCCCGCATTACTGTCGCTCCCGGCTGAATTAAATGAATCCTTACTCACGACTACACATTGTTTCGCGAACTTGTTTTAGATAGTTTAAACTAATTAGTTTTTCCTGTCTTTACATCGAGTTTTGCAGGATGTCCATCATCTTCATTGACAAATAATTATCACACAAATCTCTGCGAATGTCGATATAAATTATTCGGATTCTTCATTTATTAGTTAATATAATAAATTTACAGTAGCTCTGTAATTACAATCTAATTTTTGATAAATTCCCACTCAATGTCTCAATTACTTACTTCTCTACAAAAGATCCTTTCATACGAAACGGCGCTAAAAAAAAACGGCTAAAAAATCGAGCGCTATTTTTACTTTTCCTCATACTTTCGATTAGTCATCCATCGTCCATATCCCCCTCCCCATTATGTCATCGATATTTACTCAAACAGTTAATCCAGCGTGCTGTTACCCGCTCCACATTCATCATTAATTACAAACTCGCCTCGCCCGCTTCTCCTCTCCCGATGCTAATAGCACACGATTTAAATCAAAAGTCCGGCCTTACGGCCGCGGCCACGATCTAGCCGGCCGGATGACTAGGCATCGGAGAAATCGGAAAAGGAAGAAAAAGAAAAAAAAAAAACAAGAAATCGGTACGTGACCAAGGCGGGGCGCTCAAAAAATATCGGGGTTATCGACACGCGCCCCCCCCCCCCCCCCCGGCACCCCTGGGCCGTGCGTCATTCCCGGCTCTCGGACCGAAAACAAACGATACGCCATTAGGTTTTCCCGGGTGTCAGAGGGCCGATTGGGAAATTGCGAACGATCCGCGTTTGAGATAGTTCAAAGAAAAGTGCAAGGGGCGGGCTGCGGGCTATATTTATTCGGGAAAAACGTTTGGAGCGTAAAAGGCGCCTTTGATGTTTCACCCGTTGAGTAATGATTCCGTAAATATTAATTTTTCGTAAAAAACTGAATTGGGATATACCCTGGTAGAAACGTTAAGCAGTTTTTAGCCAATTCTTAGCTTGTTTTGTAGTTGAAAATGACAAATTGTTGTATATTGTTTTTTATATAATTTAGACATCAATTTCAGCTAAAAAGCGATCCACTTAAAATACACGTTAACCAGCCCAACTGGTCAATTCTTTTCTACCAGTAGTATAAATTATTTAAAAGAAGCCGATGTTACAACTTTTTTTTCAAATAAATTATTTATTGTGCCTTGTAAACCAAGTATTCGATTGTAAATCATTTAAGAAAAATCTCACTCCGCAGTCTAAACGAATTAAGTTATTTTGAATCAATTAGGCATAATTTATTCAGGATTTTACGAGTTCCTATTTATGTCACTTTACGATTACTTTCACGAGCACGCATCAACGGAAGTATTATGTCTTACGATCTTCAGCGACTTCTGCCGTATAGCAGTGAGTAAATATTACCAACCGATAACGCATAACAATTTGCATTCCGTCAGTGTTCCGCTCTGTTTTACTGCCGTCGCTCATTAATACACATTTCATAAATTCGCGTCAAATTAAATACCGTTCTCGTACTGAATCCAAAATTCTCATTTGCAAAACACCGAAGAATCCTGCCAAACTTGTTCCATGCAAATGGTAGCCTGCTCGATTGAGCATTTAAACCTAATTATAAAACGGTAGTCCGAGCCTTTAAAATAACCAAACACCTCGCGACCTACGCCAACCTGCGAATTTCAAATGATTAAAATGCAAAATTGCAATTCGGCCCCCTGTGCAAACACCTCGGCGTCGCGCTCCGTTCGCGCGAAACGCGCCGCGAGAATATCGCTCGCGAAATATTAACGCGCTCGGGAGTAGGACGTGAGAAAAAGTCCGCGGCGACATCGCGAGAGACGCAAGCTCGTGTAAGCTTCGTCATGCGTGAGCGCCTCGAACAAGCAGCCGGAGCTGTTCGCCGAGCGAGCGATCGCGCATTAGGCAGGCAGAGCCCCGCTGCGATCGCGCCGCCGTTTGATCGCTCGTCCGTCTATGCTAATCCGTCCGTTTTTTCGCTCTGTAAGCCTGGAGAAGAATTGATTTTTAATTGTTCGCGGGGAGCTCGGTGAGTTGGAAGCTGACGGCCGCCGCGCGCGCTTCGACCGATTTGGCTTGGGGTTAATTTGAAACGACGTCATTTTGTAAGCGGCTCGGGTCGATTAATTAGATCGCGGTGAGAAGTAATTGCACTGGAGGATTAGTATTTTTTAAGCGAGTCGAGAATAAATTTTTTTTCTAAGTACCTTGACTTTATTAAGTGCCTTTCGAGCTTACTGGTTGACTTTTTTTAAAACTAAAAGTGTATTTAATAAATTTTTTAGCTTCGAAACTGTCGATTTAGAATTCAGAAGTTCGCAAGACTAACAAACAATGAACGCGCGGTATATACCCAGACTATCAATCTAAAAAGTACGATTCCTCGCTCTAACAATACAATCACGAGAAACGGAGAAAAGCCAGCTCGCCCCAGAAAAAAGAAGCGAACCCCGGCCGTTTCTGCGCGCTCCATTCTCCCAGCATTTCTCCGTCCGCAGCCAAGTCCCGCCGCCGTCTCGCAAAACGCAAAAGGGCCCAAAAAAGAATCCGGAGCAGTAGTCAAGCTCGAAGACACATTCCTCGGAGTCTTTCGCGCTTCCACGAGAAATCGAAGCTCGAACTCGACGGCGGGGTAACAAAAAAAAAAAAAAAGAAATCCGGTCGAAATTCCCGGCGCTCCTCTCCCAGCCGGCGGCGGCGGCTGTGGCGGCGTCTTTTGAGGCCTCCTCCTCCGCTATCGCGCTGATATCTCTGGGAGCGCGCGCGTGCCCTCGCGGACTTCCTTCCTGCGGCACACGAGGGCCGCGCGCGCGCGCGCCCGCGCTCGTGCTCTCTCTCTCGCTCTCTCTCTCTTTTCTTTCCCCTTTTTTATTCGGGCTGCGTGCGCGCGCAGTGGGGAAGAGAGCCGCGCGGCTTTGTATGCGCGCGGCAGAGTCGGTTTATGCAACAGGAGTCCCCCGTGGAAGAGGACGGAGAGGAGAGAGAGAGAGAGTGAAAGAGAGAAGGAGCGATAATTGCTTTGCGATACGTTCGCGGAAATTCCGGGGCACGCGATGTGTCGTATGACTGCGGAGCTTCTCTCTTTCTTTTTTTTCTTTTTTCTCCGAGGCACTTCCTGAAACCGCTGGCTTCGAGTCCGATATCGCTTTCCGCGCGAAACTGATGCGTCTGCTAAGGCTTACTGATTTACTGAAAGGGGAAAGTACGGCGGTGTTTTAGGCGTGCGTGAATCGAAAGGATGATACCGTGTTTTGGAAGGGGTAGATAAAAGCGTTGCTTGTATATAGATAAAAATTATCTTCAAGTTCTTTTTACGTTGTCCTTTATCTTAAATGTTGTCGATTACAGATATTTCGTTGTTTTTTTTTTTTTTTTTTTTTTTAAGAGAATGCTTGATATGCAATTTTTCTATGAGTAAAAATTACCTCCTAAATTAGGTTAATCGCAGGACAATGCGATTTTCTGGATTATATTTAGCCCCTTTTAGAATGATGTTTACTCTAATTTCGAGCAAATTCTATCCTAAAAGGGGCTAAATATTATCTATAAAATCGTATTGTTCTGAAAAAGAATCTCAATCTAAATTAAAAGAAAAAAATTTAATTTCCTACTTTAATAATTTATTTATAATTTATATATAATACACAATTGCAAAAATAAAGAAAACATTCCAGTATCCAAGCAGGAACTATATAATTTTTAATAAAAATCCCAAGACGTACATATCACTCCCAGCCTCCCGACGCAGATCGAACAAAAAAATCTCCCGCAACTCGATGCCGAGCTCGAATTTTTTTCATCCGAATTGACATTCGATCGAGCGCCAAAGCAAAGTCCCGATGAATTGCAAATCCCGCGTCGAGGGGGCAATTCAGCCGCGGTATCTCGCCGATCGACCTCTCCGGGACTCCTAGAAAATCTGTCCCGGCGCGCCGCGCGCATGTTACACACCAAAGGCAATCTGACTCGTTTAATCTCGAATAAATACGTATGGGAGCGAAGCGTGCGGATCCGCGTACGTTTGTGTGTACGCGCCGCGGCGCCTTCCTCGATTCACAATGCCCGGCCTGTAGGCGAGCGCGCATTCATCGTCGAAGGTTCTGTTTTTCTCTCTCTCTCTCTCTCCTGCGCCCGTTCCGTTTGCCCCGGTGTGCCGCAGAACTGCGAATTAGAGACCCCCGTTGCATACCGTTCGGGTTTGCGCTACACCTGTTATTGAATAATAACACGTGTGCGCTTTTCTCCTACCCCCTTTCTTTCGCCGTTCCGCGCTCTTCTCTGTTTTCGGCTTTCTCTAGTATTCCGTCTCGGGGTATTTTCGTATACTGAAGTTTTTTCATTTTTCATGATGGTATAGGAGGGTTTGAAGTTTGCATTTCCTGAACTTTACCTATATTGTGAGTTAGATACTATTTCATGCATTTTCTGCTTAGTGCTCACTTAAGAAACGTAATTAACTTTCAATAAAAAATCTTTTTGAATTTACAAAGCTGAATGATTTACTAAACAAGACTTAATATTATAAATCTACATCAGCTTTCAACTTAAATCAATATAATAAAGCTCGATCTCGGCGTCATATCCAGTTTTCGAGTCTCCTATCGGATAAGAGCCTTTTAAATTAATAATTCCGTTCGGCCCATCTTAATAACATAAATAAAGCCAACACGTTTTAGGCGTGAACCACCTACGGGATCCATCTTCACGTGCCAATGGCTTATCTCTCGCTTTCTTGTTCCTCCCTTCCCGCCCGTCGCCGCGGAACGTTTTTATCTCTTACTCGTGCCATTGCTCTCTCTCTCGATCCTCCTTTTTCAGCTGGCTCGCGCGCCGGACTCTTTGATTTCGAGCGATCGAGACGCGCGCGGTTGCAGCTGAAATCGAGCGCAAGCGAGAGAGAGAGAGAGAGAAAGAGAGAGGGAGATACATCGATGCGAAATTACCCACCTGGACGGATACCCGGCATCGAACTCGATCTCCGTGTACAATTTCTTCCTATTCTGTATAGAGGCGAGCCGGTGGTTTAGTGTGCGCGCGGCGAGCACCGCGCGCGTGTAAGATCCTCGGAGTGGAATAAGTGCAAGGGATGATTCCTTTAATGCGCGCTGCTGAATTATTCTCGATTTCATTCCCCTTATTGATTATCCTGATCTGATTTGTAGAATTGGTCGCTTACTTTTCTCCGCTCCCCTCGGGATGTTCTCCATTTACGGCTACATCGGCGGTTTGTCTTGCGGGAACAGTATTATTTTTACTCGCTTGAGAATACATTTCTTACTGTCTCGGAAAATTAGGATTTATTGACATTCCTAATTAATATATCAAAATTCCGGGGAGTTCTCATTGAGATAGACTGATTTCCCCCAATTATATTGCATTTAATAATTATATTTATATAATTTTCACCAAAGAATTCGCACACAATTAACGAATATCGCGCATCGGAATTCTCTCACTTTCAAAGACTCGCAGTAGCAAATCCGATGATCGATTAGAAATGGAAACCTTATTGAACGATCCGTGCGTGTCCCAAGGGGAAAGTATACACGTCCCCGCCGCCGCAACGATATCACAAGTGCAAAAGGCAAGCACGCAAGTACCCGAGCGCACCTCGAAAGCCAGACCGAAGCGGTGTTCCCTCCGCTTTTTCGTCTATTTTTCGCGGACAATGAGACGTGTCATAGCTGCCGGTGTACATACGCCGACGTGAAAACAGTGCGCACGCGCGCGCGCCGAGTTCCGTATACGAGCGTAATCCGATACGTGAAATCGCTTTGGAGCATTGAGTTACCAGGAATCCGCCGGTAAGAGTTCCGACCGCATTCGGCACAACCTGCGTTTAACCGAACGACGATCATTTACTACTGATAAACTCGGACGCCGGGGTCAATAAGTTTCAGGATCAAGGTGAAAAATTGCGTTTTTTTTTTTTTATATCGGAGGTCTACTGTACCGTTTTTTAGAATTGCGACATTCGTAACCGACGGTTCGATCGAGCTCTCGATTTTAGTTTCTTAAAAAGGCTTTTTTGTTTGTGAGTTTTGGTGATGTATTTATTATAATTACAATTTTTTTTTAACTATATAAAAACCGCTGCCAATTCATTGGCACTTTAGCTTCCTCCTAATTAATTTATCGTTCCAATATTGTCTCGTTTGTTATTTAATTATTATAAAAATATGATTTTTTAAAAGAAACATTTAATAAAAATGAACGAATACTTGACCCGAGAAGATCCGTAACCGCTCGATTTTAATAAAAATCCATCGCGTTTCAATATCTCAAAGATCAAGTTTCAATACCTCTTCCAATCACCTCCCCCATAAAATCCTCTCGCGGCCGCCATCATTGAACTATTTATCACCGTCTGGCGCTCTCTCTCTCTCTCTCTCTCTCTCTCTCTCTCTCGAAAAACAAAAGCCTAGGAAAAACAGTTTACGCTCGTTCTGCGCCGTACTTGCGCACAATACCCACAGAGTACCCCCGCTTTAAAACGCAGGCGGCCGCCCCCTCCTCGGCCGATGAATGCTCGCTCCGGGCAGCGGTGCCGCACGAGAGAGAAAGAGAGAGAGAGAGAGAGAGAGAGATCCGATCGCGGCGGCCCTTTATCTACGGCCTCGTTAAAATCCATACGGCCCCGGAGAACTCGGCACGGCCCCGCTTGTATGTACGTGTGTGTGTGTGTGTGTGCTGCATCTTCGGAGCTTCGTCTCCATTAGATGGAGAAGGCTCTTGGAGGAGCTTCATTGCGGCTGTTTAGCGAAATTGAACGGGGTAGTAGTGTAATTGTGGTTTTGGGTGCAAATGTTTGTGGATTAAATATTTGTCGAATGCTGTCTTGGGATAAAAATACACAAGTTCTTACTAAATTTCTATTAGCCATTTATTTTTTAGATCGTTTTGATCAACAATGCAGTCTTTTAGAAATATGTTAAATGGATTTTAGATACGGTAATGACCGCTCGTTAACATTCTTATTGATAATAAAAAGTTTTCAAATTACTCAAGCCACATCGCATACTTGCATCGCGCATTACAAAATGCCAAGTAATAAAAAGTCGCGTAATCAAAGGCATCATCTTTTAATTTCCAATTGTATAAACCAACAGTTTCGTCCTTTCTTTCTTTGTTGACTTTACCGGCGCCGACTTAAAACATCAAACGAAATTGCGCAAGGGACGTTTTTCGAGACCACAAAGCCATTCGTCAACAGTATATATAAGATTGAACCAGTTTCACACGCGCCGTTTTCTGAATGAAAATTCTCGCTCCGTGGGATAGCGATCTAATGTATTCGCTCTCGGCCTTTTCTTCGCCGGCGTTATTTCCTTTCGGGGCCCCGGCGAAATAATCACGCGAGTCGCCCGCGTTGACGCACGCGCGCATAAGTAACGAGGTAAACGCTCGAGACACGCGAGATCTCTCTCTGTCTGTGCTCCCGTTTCGACTCGATCCTTATTATTGTTGTGCGCGCCTGCTTCCCTTCTTTTTTTTTCTCTCTCCGCGGCGAGAGAGAGCCTGTCTCAATCATTTTGACAGACGCGCGCGATTGCTGTTCCGCCGCAGATTTTTCGAGAGCGGATCTAAAGCGAACGGCTGCTGGCTTTTATCTTTTTTGCGCTCGGCGAGTCGTTTTGCTGCGCTGTGATAGATTAAACGTCGGAGACATCTGAGTAGCAGCCGGGCGGGCAATTACTTTGTGTGCTTTTATCGGAGTTTTATCGCTGGAAGTCCGACTTCCTTTTAATGGCTTAATATTATATCGCTGCTAGAGATACCTGGCTTTTTGCATTCTAACAAAGTCGGATCAGATATAAGGGGGTTTATGGGAGTCGTATCAGTTTTGTAACTGATAGTTTGATGCAAATTAAAGAATACAAGGTAATAAACAAATTGCATTCGTGGAAGTGTAATGTAATGTATGATAGATGGGAAGTGTATTATCGAGAAACAGGACAGAAAGTAATTTTACATTATACTTTAAATCTGCGTAAATTAAATATATGTCTTTATGCATTTATAAAATGCACGCTACTAAACAGGTTGCGGCGATAAACAGTTATTACGGCTGCGTTTAAGGATGACCGTTTGTTGCCCTCAGATCTTCATTTATTCTCATGCATAATGGCTGCAGAGAATACAATAAGTACTTCGCAACAGTGCCCGAGTCAATTTCTTCATTTATTTATTTTCCGGTTTGAGGTTTTTTTATTAAGTGTATTTTTCATTTTCAAAGCGAACGGGCAATAAATATAAAGAAAATAGCAAGAATATTTCTGAACGTCTGACGAAAGAAATGGAAATATTCAAACCGAGAAATTTATTTGCTTTTAAAAACTGTTATTTATTATATGTAGATATTTCATTGAAAATATATGTTATTTAAGCACACGTAATGCTTTTTTTTTCTTCGTGTACCAACATTATCCGGCGAAAATAATTTTAGATTTGCATACAAAATCTGATGAGTTTTGCCTCGGGTCAGATTGAGAGATCTGATAATAACATAATTATACAAATAGGTTTACAGTATGCGTGAATGAAATAATCTTTATATAATCCCTATATTTTGTAAATAATTTGTTTATTTATGTACAAGCGCTAGAAATAGGGAATAGCGGTGTACTTTCAATCAAAACTGTAACACTAACAGTGTCGGGGGTAAAAGAATTAGAGTCATCAAAGACTATCAAACTTTTAACGTTTTCTCTAATGAAAAGCTGGAGAACATAAAGTAAATAAAAAAGGAATCGTTTTAATTGACATCAGTCTAAATATTGCATGCCTTTTATTAATGGCAAAGTGTTTCGAAAACGAAATCTCTCAATCCTTATCTAAAACTTCCTTGCGTTTACATTTTCTACCTCCAGCATTCCACTCTAATCTACGCAATTAACCTGGTCAATTAAATTCCTGGTTTTTACGCTAAAATAACAAGATTTCAATTAACATACTGCTTACATCCATCTCCTCCGTTGTGCCCACTTACTTTTCGCACTTCAATCGTACCGTAAATCATTCATCCAGAAATTAGCTCTCCGACTCGCCGTCAAAGTAATAACGCCAACCGTTACTTCTAATTAAGAGAGACATTCGCCGCAATCGCAACAGTCTCCCTGTTTCCCGAACGCCCCTGCGTGCACGCGTTAAAAGTCGCCCTCTAGGAATATTTTCGAGAGGCACTAAAAATTATTTATTATCGCGCGCGGCCGGTCTCAACGGCTAATCCGCCGATTATTTATGCCGGCGCTCTTCGAAAATCCGCGAATTAACGCGCGCGACTTTCGTACGATAATTAGCGAGGCTTCGCAGCGACGCTTTTGCACGGCGCGCGACGACTTTTCTCACGCTCTCTCGTGCGCCTGCGCGCACGGAGAGCGGTATAATACCTTTGGCGAGCGCTTATTTTGAAGCGCGGTAAGCAGTTTAGAGAGAGACTTTTTTAGCTGATAACCAAAGGCGGCGAGAGAGCGAAATAGAAGCCGAGGAAATTAAGCGAAGTCGAGTGATTTGCCTATGTCTGCTGTTTGCTGCTGGTTAATGGGGGAAAATGAACGTTTGATTGCTTTTATGGCTCTGTCGTTAAGGAGCATTAGGTAATCGCGCGTAAAGCATTATAGTAATTTGCCTTTTTTCTGTGCAATAAGTTAGTTTTTCGCAGGCATGTGTTTGATTAATGTCAGGTGCGTTTTCTTTTTTAGATAACGTGTTGAGTGGAAATTTCAATTAAAGTTTAAACATATATTTAAAAAAAATAAAGCTGACTAAAACTACAGCATAAAAGATAAAAAATATCATGAAATTTTATCTTTTAATAATAATTTCTTATGGGTAATATCGAAAGTTATAATGGAGAGTATACATTTGAATATACTCGATAAATAGAGCAAAGGATACTACACTTTTTATGATATCGACTATTTTAATCGATTGAGAAATACAACACGTTGAACAAGGTTCTCATTAGTCAAAGGGGTTTTATATCTACAGCAATAAAGTAATTAACTTTGTAATTGAACATGTGTTATTCACATTACGACTCTATTTTTTAGTTACGGCTACCGAAGAAAATAATATTGTTATTTAACATAAGGAAATGCGCATTTTTATAAATTTTTCTTGATAAAATTTGCCAAAAAAGTATCAAATCATTGGTTAATGTTGCCTTACATTTCCCGTAGTACATCAAGATTTAGCGAAGAAATTTTTTTTCTAGGAGTATAATCATAGATCAAAAGAAACGTATTCTTTACAGATAAAAATAATATTTCGAAAACTTGAATGCAACACTTACGGATTACCGAAATCAGGTCAAATAAATCTTGATCTCGACGAAATACAACCGAAAAAGAAGCTAGCACACGGCGCACTCCTCTGCAAAGCATTACTCGCGCTTCAAAGAATTCGCTAGTCAGCAAATCGCAAATATAATCATAAGGTCATTGACTAAGAAGCGTGCTGGTCCTCATCAGAAACAAGCATCTGCACTCGATCAATTATCGCCCGGCAAACCGTAAGTATAAAGAGCCTGACAGCGGATCTCGCTCCAGCCACCCACACGATAAACGAACGAGCGCGCATTGACGCTCCGCAAGGATCCGGGGGAGACTCCCTTTTTTCATCCGGCGGTGAAAAACCGGCCCGCGACAACCGGCAATCAGGCGCTCTCGGTTATTAACCGCGGAAAAATCAATTAGGAGACCCGCGCGCGCGCACGAGTGGGCGAGGATCGATCGTGACTCGGTACGGATCGCTTTTCAATATTCGAGGCTGGACTCGCGCGCAAGCCGCTGCGATCTCTGTGTTATTTAAACGGGACTTTAATCAACCCTCGCTCTCGCCTTTTTTTTCTTTTTTTTCGTTAGCTTCTCTCTAGCTTCGTTGTGGCCGAGTAGGCAGATTATCGAGATCTCTTATCGGGCCGAGCGATTGCTCCATTGGCGACGCAATTTAAAAGCTCCGCGTTCGCCTTTTTTTCTTTTCGAGGCTGCACGTCTCTCGCTCTCCGCCGCCGCCGCGGTTTTGCTCGGTTTTTCTTATTTCTGCGTCTTTTATCATCGATGATGCATGGCTTGTTCTAGGATGCGCGCGATAACGCTAAGTAAACAGTCTTTTTGCGCCTGCTGCTTCCATTATTTTTAATGGACCTGCCCGGGGATTTCGCTTAAAAATCTAATTTGAAACACGTTATATCGAAGAATTTATATGCTCTTCGCCGCGGAGCATTTATTCTCATTTTCAGCGGTAAAAATTGCTTTATTAATATTATACGTGATCGGCCGGGAAAAGTTGATTTTGTTAATCTACTGTACAAAGATGTCCTGAAAGTAATTAATAATCTAATTAAAATGGCTGGTTTTCTGGATCTATTTCGAAAATTTATATTTCTAATTATCGGAATCAATTAAGTTTTAACTGTCACTTTGTACATATTGTAAAACGTGAATATTTCTGTTCAAATCATGTTTGAATGCAAAATTTGTTCGCATTTTTTACGATTGATCAAAACGAGCCAATAAATAATCATTGCCCAATTAAATTCCCTTACAAATTTCTTATTAAAATTTAATACGTAAATATCAATATTCCTGATTGCCCAATATTCCGCAAGTGTTAAAACGCGTACCGGCAGAGAAACATCGCGAAATAAATAGCGCGGCAAATGATGAAATATCGAAGTACCATATTCCGAGGCGGCAAAAACTTCTCGAGAAAAATAAATTAAGTTCTTAGCGGGCGCATCAAGGAATCGTTACTGCGCGCCATTCGTTTCCGTCGTGCATTTTTGCAAAACTGTACACGAGCGCTAGAAGGGCTTTAAAAGCGCTCTCGAGACGCTCTTACCGCCCACATCGTTTATATAAGATCTCGCAACTCTCTCGAAGGCGAAAATAAAAAGCCGAGAGAGAGAGAGAGAGCGCGCGCGAGGCGTATTTAATCAAAGCAAGAACTTTGAATGAGCGCAGTTAGGAGCACGTAAGTGCGCGTGAGTGGTAACAATTTCAGCGGTTCTTTTCCGTTCGAACGAACCGATAAATTATTTAGCGTTATTAACTCGCGAACCCGAGCGCGAGGATTGGCGTATGTGGGCGAAAAAATCCCCCCGAGATGCTCATTTTTAGCATAAGCAACTTTGTTAACAATAAATTACGCCTCGGTATTTATAATTAAAATGCTCGGAAAAGTTTTCCCCGGGTAATTTGTATCATTATTGCTGTACGCGCTGCGAGGTACAGGCCTTATTATATTTTGCAGCGGTACCGTATCGAAGCTCATAAATAAAATATTAGACAAAAAAAAAGTCAATTGTTGCGCTCCGTCATTGTGAGTTATATCACTTGTCCACCGGTAAATAAGCACGCGCACACCTCCGCGAAATAACACTTGCCAGGCATTTTTGAACAACCCGAAAAACTCGTAATAACGCCATTTTATTAGCAAACAATGCGAGGATAAAATAACCAAACCGTCGAATTCAGCAGATGAAGACAAGATAGTCTAAAGCGCATTGAAAGATCGGCTCGCAGCGTACAATAAACAAGCAATAAATATAATCTCCGATAAAATCTTCTCCTCTCTCTCTGCCTCATCCCCCGCAACAAACACTCCTAGCGCAAAGCCAATATAATCCCGCAAAAAGGACGAAGGCGACGATCCTCGAAACACCTGCGTGCGTGCAGAGCGTAATCGAGCGCCGCGCACCTCGGGCATGAATGAAAAACGACCGGTTCCTCGGCCTGCGCGCGTGCGCAGCTCGTCCGGCCCCGTTTCGCTCCGAGACCGATCGGCCTCGGAGCGCGCGCGGAATATCGCTCAATTCGGCCCCTGGATGGGACAAATTGACTTTTTAATTGCGCGGGCAGCCGATTTTGATTGACCGACAAGCGCGCGAGGCAAGGGAGACGTAGGGGTTCCGGGTTTTAATGAAACTCGAGGAGCAGGTTCTTAAGTGTGTAATAAGGAAATTGAAACGAATTTGTTTTTGAGGCTTTTAACTTGTCGCTGGGATTATACCGCCTAACTGTTTTTCGGAAGATGGAATTCTCTCAAAAAGCTGGGGCGTGTGCTTTTATTTTTTATTTTTTTTTTTAAATACGCGCTGCGGGGAAAATCGACGAGTTTTACTGGTATTCGCGCTAAAGGCGTTAGCTAGCTGGTTTTATGGCCTGTTTAAGCAATTTATATCGAGTAAAATTTGAGTAAAAACTTGTCAGCGTTTCTTCGCGAATAATTTCACGTGAAAATTGAATTATAGTTTCCCGTTAGGGATACGTATATTATTAGTCCGCAATTATGTTACGCAAAGTGTGTAAATTTATATTAATTTGAGAAATTAAAATGGTTTACGTCATATCAATTCATAGACTCTTTTCTATTCCCTTGTAAATCTGTTGATATGACGTAATATTTATGTTTATAAAAAATAATATATACATTTCTTTTAATATCAGATTATTGTTTACTGAGAGAAAAGTTTAGTAAAAATTACTATACTGTCTAGTAATGCTACGGCAGACTGTCAAAATCAAAAAAAAAATATACTGCTAAAAACTTTACCAAACAGTATAGTAAAATTTCTTACAAAGTATAGTATAATTTTTTGGGTTTCGACAGTTTGTAGTGGCTTTATTAGACAGTACGGTCATTTTTACAAGATTATTTGTAATTTTTACTATATTTCTTCTTTCAGTGTATACACATTAAAAAAAAATATTTGTAAAAATATTATGTTTGGCATGTATGCTAAAATAAATACTTTGTAACAAACTCACAACAGATTCGAAAGAAAAGCTTTGCAAAACTACCTGTGAATTCTGATTGTTTGCTATAAAGGCAACTCTTAACATTTCAATAGGCCATTGCTGACTAGAAGCTTCACAATAGCTGCTTTCGGTGCTACTCGTTTTTAAGCATAAATTAAACATGGGTAATAAACATTTCCATATTTTTCCCTCGTTCGTACAAATCATTTAATTCCCTTTTCAGCTCAACCTGCCTCATTTCAACACTAAAACTTTCCCATTTATTTATACAGAAGCCTACAAAATCAAACGAGCCTCAAAACAATAATTACCGACATCTCTTCGGCCATAAACGCCGCGCAAAAACTCTATATGCCTCCTGATGAATTCCACCTCGCATTTATAGTTTTGCCGCATTTCACGCCGCGCGACGCTTATTGCAAGCCGATAAATTTTATTTAATGACTAGTGTGGCTCAGTCGCGAAAGTGCGAAAGAGCCTTTCAACGCAGTGGTCGCCGATTTACGAGCGTATTGATGTCGATCATCGCGAAATTGGCCTCCGAGCTCGCAATTTTCAGGACGCAATACCTCGGCCGATGGCGCCAAATTTTAGGCGGTTCGGTATCCTAAAATTGCTGGTCATCTTACTTTTTGCTTGGATTTTTTCGCGCCGCAGCCTGTATTATATACTCTTAATATGCGATCCCTATCGGTTGCTTTTAAACGAGGGTATGTAAGGGGAAATTTTTTCCTCTCGCAATTTATCTTCTTGCGCTTGAGTTTATCGAAATCTGTATTAACACCTCGTTTATCACGCCGATGTAATCATCGGGTACTGAAACAATATTGTTACAACATTTTTGTAACCAATATTTTTTTAAATTATAGCATTTTTGCGGAGCTTATGATGAGTTTCAAAAATTAATATTTTTTCCGGGAATCGAAATTTTGGCTTTGAATTTTAGATTACTGGATTAAATGTATGAATTTTTTATTGTATCACTTTTACTATATAATTAAAGTAGATTAGAAAAATATTTTTAAAGTACATATTGCATTAGATTAACAGGAATTGTATTTCCATAAAACAAAATAATTTTGTAACAAAGACGCAAAGTAAGTTTTGCTAGTAAATTAAAAAATTAATATTTTCTACAATTTTAACATTAATTTATTATTTCAAAGTTACTTAATTAAACATAGTTTTTAATATCCCCGCATCCGAAGATGATCCTCAATAAAAAATAACCTGTTAACTTTTTAGTGGCTTGAAATAAATATGCCTCTTATCCTAAGATCATGCGCCTACATCAGTTTAGACGCGAATAATGACTTGTCAGTGAAGATGAATCTTGTGGAAGTCGCACAACGCGTACTTAAGTAGTACGTATTATGAATACGCTTGTTGCTACTTTATCTAAGACGTTTCGTAAACTTGAAACGATTTCGTATACAATTTTTATTTAATAATAAATTAAAAATTGTTTATTTTAAAACAATAAAACATTTTACAAAAACTGCATTTCTCCTTATTAATCTGATTGTCCAACGCAACCGATTCCTTGATCACTGTAAAGAGGTAAATCAAATTTTTAACAATAATTCTTTATTATTCATAAAATAAATGTACTACCTTTTCAAGGAATGAAAAAACTCGGTACTACATGGAGACCAGTCAAATACATCATCGTAATCAGAATATGTTGGTAGCATTACTGTATGCATATTAGGCGGCCTATTCTTAACATTGCATCTTTTATAATCAAACCCATTTTCGTCGACACCTTCGTAACCATCATGTCTAAGACCTAGCCTTTAATCCGTTATAATTACAAAAAACTTACTTGTATAAGTGTTAATAAATATCAATATAGTAGCATGGTTCAATGTAATTTTGATATACTTACAAATGCCCTAACTCATGAACGCCACTATTTACTCCGAAATATCTTCCATTGTCAGTAATAATAAGTCCGTTTAAAAAAGGATCGCAAATACCTTTTCTAAAAGTGATTCCTGCAGTATAATAACTTAGTTAACAATTTTACGATTTTCTTAGCAAAAGATTATTTCTTCCCTGGTAGCAACGTAGCGGTAATATTACTAGATTATCGTTAAATTTTCAAAATTTAGTAATAATTTTCTGGAGATATTATCGCTACATTGCTACCAGGGTTGATCTTACCAAAACATTCAGTATCATCATAAGCTCCAACTAATCTACAAAATTATTATACTCGTACAATATTATTTTATAAGAGTCTAAACTTAGCCTACATCATTGTATAAATAAAATAATTTTTTTAAATAATTGTACTGACCCTGTCATAGTAACAATTGCATTAAAATTTGAAATAAATTTACCAAAGTAACTTTTTATTTCCCCGAAATTATCAATTGCTACTTTCATATTGATCGTGCCTGATATGTTATAAAATTTAGTGTTATCAGTGTAATTCAGCAAATTTTGTTCCTAATGTTAAAATAAGGAATCAATATTAATTATTAAAATAATAATTTATTAATTTATTATAATAAAAAACCAAAATAACGCTGTTACTTCAGTTATTATTAATCCTGTAATTTTCAAAGAAATGCTTGGATTGCTGATTGTTTTGTATTTTAAATCAACAGAAGACCAAAAAATATTCGCGTACTGAACAATATCATTGTAATTTTTACCTAATTTTCTAAAAAGCATTATAAATATTTTATATAAAATAAAATTTAACATATTTGTACTTCTAAAGAAAATCTACGAACTTATAGAGAGCATAATCTATTACCAAAAGAAGCTGAATTTCCAATTTACTCCAATTGTTTGGTAGCATTCTAGATGATAAGAAAGATATGCGAGGTGTTTCGAATGGTATTTCATCTACAGAAAGTAAAAAAATACATACAAAAATACAAGTATTAAAAAAATATAAATATATATTTCTTACGATATTTGAAAATTCCAGGTTTCCAGGCTACATCTGATACAGTCATAAAATTCTCATGATCTCGGTTATGTGTTATAATTTTTCTATGGATTCTGCTTCGCAGTTTTCTCTGTATTCCAATTATTTGCTTTCGCATACCTCTTCCAAATGTACCTTTCTAATAAAAATAGTGATGTAAAAATATATAACATAACAGTGATTCATGTAAAGTTGTTATAGATAAGTGAAATACAGCAATTATTGCGATATTAATGAATATAAAAAAAACATAGACTTACGTAACTTGTGGCTTTACAATCTTTTTTGCCAGTATGAGAACTATTATGTATTGGCATTAAAATAGCACCCATTGTATCGTCTTCACAGATAACATCATTTTTATCCAAAATTCCCTTTTCAAATTATCAAGGAATTAATTAAATAAAATAAATCGTATTTTCTTTAATAAGCAAGACACTTACTTTATAATCAAGTGCCTTAGAATTCAATACCCAAACTGGTACATTGTTGAAAACGTCTCGTTCCCTTGGACGTAGATTAAATTTATAGTGTCCTTTAATTGTTTCGAATTCAAAAATGTGTGAATCAGTTGATGTATTATTTATAGTCTGCAAGACGAAATTTTTTTATTTTAAGTTAAAGATTTTCAACAAAGAATGGAATATTAATTAAACACACTTACACTTTGACTTTTATAAACGAATAATAATAAAAACAAAAAAACATTTATTAATAATTTCATCTTCAAAGCGCCGATCTACAATATGAAGAAATATAGTTTCGTTGGTTATAATCTTTTATTGTTTTAAAGTATGCAAAAACTATATTTTATTTACGCGGCGTGACTTCGTTTATACCTGCATTATAAAAAAAGATATATTATAAAACTAATGTCTTTTTTATTTAGTGACGTATTTCATACATACCTTTACACAGCAGTCTGTAAACTTTGCCAGTAAAAACTACACTAAAGAATATTAAATTTTTTCAAATTCAGTCCGCACTAAAACCACCATTTCTACACTGTCAATGTTTCTAACAGAATGTTTTAATGATGAACGATAACGCAGTAAAAAGAGAAGAATTTTTAGTTGCTTTTTAAAGTTAATGGGTACATTGATAAGCTTTACTTCCTGCTCTAATTTTATAATCATTTAAAGTTTTCTTCAAAAGAAAAAAACATCAGTAAGATGGAATTACAGTCCATTGGAAACTAATTTATACCATCCTGTCCACATTTTACTTTAACATTGATGTGACAGATTTCAGACGTTGCTGCGATTTCATCACAATATAGGGACCTTGATAAGCAAAATAAAGTAGAATATATATAATGATGTATAATTGCAGCAAAACCAAAACGATATATCAATCAACTAAAGCACGACATCAGATTCTCTATCTCCTTCCGGTCACTCATCGGGTACGGTCCCATTTCGAGTGGGCGAACCTCTCCTCCTCGGCGATCGCCTATCCAGGATAATTCCCGCGTCGTCGGCGAGGAGATCCGCCTCGCCGTCTGGCTCGACTTCGTCTCTCTCTCCTGCTTTTATTTCTGGAGCACGTGCGTGCACGTGCGCCGGAGACGTGTCCCGTTCGAAGCTGCGCAATATACGCAATAAACATGCCCGCGAGATTTATCGCCCGGAGGGATTTTCTGCGAGCCTCAATTTCCGCGCGTCACGCGGGGAGACCCCCTGACTTCCTTTCACGCTCGATCGGCTCTCCTCCTCGTATTTATACCGCGAGAGCGCGAGGACAGTTTTAGCGCGTGTAAAGCTCTCCTTAATGACAAGAACCGCGATGAGAGAGAGAGCTGCTCGCGGGAGAATACGCGGAGGTGGATACGATTGAGCGATTAGATAGAGCACCTACACTTATAGCAGTCTGCTTTAGATGGACTATCGAGCGCTTGTGCCTTTAGGAGCCAATTTATGGGTTAATCTGACGTTCCTTTCAAGGATGAACGCCTTCCTGAACGACGACGCCGAGGAGGGAGAGTGATTTTTAGTAATCGTGCCATTAGTTGCTTTTTAGAGCAAATGAGCCAGCTGATAGGTGCGCCATTAATATAAGAAACGTCACTTTTTACCGTTTAATCGTATAATTTATTTTTTAACACTCCGGGCGTAAAATTCAATTTTTACCAGCTATTAGAAGGGAGTAAATTGCCACTTTTTCTCCCTAGGAAGAAAAAGAAGCATTTTACTCCCTCCTAATAGCCGGTAAAAATTTAATAACACCCTTCATGTTAAAAAATAGTATATACAACACGGGAGCAAAGGTGATTTTTACTCCCTTGTTGCACAATATAGTATATCGCGCTAATTTTATGGCGCATCACTCGATATTTTTTCTTCGATTTCCTTACAGTATTAAAGAAGCTTTCTTGCCAAATGGAAGCGCTATCGGAAGTCGCCAATTTCTGGGAAATTTCAATTTTTAGCTCGAGAATTTCATGCATGCGAGCAATACCGCTCGAATTTAGAAAGCCTCTTTAATCCAGCGATTCCGCTTGATATTAAACCCTGCTTTCGAGCACTATAAAATTCCAAACAGGTATGTTTACGCTTTAATTCATTGTTTCCGGTCGTAAAACCTTTCGCTTAGCCACAAAACTCGTTTGCAAAGCTCCTCTCTCGAGGAAATAGAGAGAGAGAGAGAGAGAGAGAGAGAGAGAAGCGCCCAGCGTCCAAACACAGCCAGGTTGCAGGCCCGATGCACACAGACACAGCGGAAATCCTCCTCGGAGGGAGTCAATAAAGCCTACGCGCGGCTTTCGAGAAAAAAAAGGAAATGCCTCAAAATAAATCTCTCCCTCTCCACCGGCGGGAGGCTCTAATCGCAATCGAGTCCCGAAGCTTCCTTCTTTCCCGTGTGCGCCGTTCGGTCTGTACGCGCGGCTCAATGATTGCGCCGCGTGCGCACGAGGATTTTCTCGCGAGGTATACAGGCCCGACTTGATGCGTGGGCGTACCGGAAGTCTTCCTCGCGGAGGCACTCGACTTGTTCGGAGATCAACCGGATACACGCTTTACGTGTATTTAGCCGCGTGTAAGAGCGAGCGTTGCTGCTCGAGCGAGAAAAATCGTCTCCGCCTGACGTTTACGGTCGGGAAAATTGCGCGAAATTGATTATTATGATTTCGAGGGGGCTTTGGGAGCGGGATTGTCTGCCGGGTGATTACGGCGTGATAACTTGTAATTTACATCGAAACGGCCGCGCGACGTTCATATTAATTGAATTTAATTTGCAAAAGCGGTAATTAGCAAAAAAAGTTTGCGAGACTCCGCTTTAATTATACTGTTCGGGGAGTCCATTTTCGAGTTTTGATGAGCTTTTTAAAGAAGACGTTCTTTGATGGACATCGAATCGAATGAGCTTAAGGTCTTAAAATGCCTTTATTAAGAATGTACGAAATAATTGCAAAGTTGAAACTTAAAATGTATATTTTTAAAATGCATTTATTAAATATACCACTCGTTTAATATTCAGTAACAAATTACAATTTTAATTGACAATTAAACAAAATCATTTCTAAACGAGTTTCAAGCGAAAGTTTTAAACAGATATTCGATATTCATTTAAATATCGAAAACTACATAAATGTATATTTCTTCAATTATTAATAAACGACACTAAACCGACCCCGCAAAAATTATCCAAACCCGTAAAAACCGTCGAGAGAATAAAAACGCAAAGCTCGTAAAAGCTCGCTTATCATCGGCGCCGATCCTAAAACCGGCATTCGAATAACAATAAAATCCCCATCGAACGAGCCTCCTTCGTAAAAAGGAAGAGCAGCGCGCTTAGAATCTCGGCGCACCGCGAGCTTATATACGAACAATTGACGCCCGAAGGATAAGATTGATCGCGCAGAGCCTCGCGCCGTAACCTCTCTCTCTCTCTCTTTCTCTTCGAGGAAAATAAAATCGTGCGCTGCCAGCGTCTGAAAGGGAGAATTCGCGCGCGCTCGCTCGCGCTCATCCTTCACGTGCCTTTCCGCGTGTGTCGGAGTCTGTTTCTCTCTTTCGGTCGCTCGCCTCGGCGCGCGGGGCAAAAGGTACGAGCGGCCAGGGTTCAAAGGTGCTGCAGTGTTATGAGGGCGATGACGGGGCGAGCAGCCGAGGAGCCGAGTGTCCCTGCGACTGCTGATCAGATTTTAGTCGAAGCTCTAGCCGAAGCTCTCTCTGCGCCTCCGAATTTAGAGGCTCGCGACGCGTAGGGCGATTAAAGAGCTCACCGTTAGGTTTGAGTGATTTGCGTGGGAAATGTAGATTAGCCAAAGAGAGGATATTAATTGTGGTGAATGCCGTACGTCAGTCAGTGGGAATACAATATTTTTTTGTATAAAAATCTAGGATAATTAATTAAATTATTTCATCGTAATTTATAAATAATTAGTAAAAATTATAGAGATATCGAAAAAGATGGATTTTTTTACATTTTCCTTATAAATTCGCTTCTTTTTTCTGCAACCAACCATCTGCATTTATACACCAGCTGAATTTCGTATGTTTTTAGGATTTTTCCGCAATCAAAACCTAAAGCAGATGCCCCCATACGTTTTTCAATCCACGCCACTGGATTACGTCTCGATCTAATACAACTGCAATAAAAATGGTCTGAGTTCGAACAATCCTCGCTGAAACCCTCTTTTTAGCTTCAGTGTTATAAAACTTTCGAGTTGTAAGACAATAGATCACATAAAATACTTTAAAACCCCGTCGGTACAAAAAGGGTCCGACCAGTATTACTTCAGTACTACTATTTTTTTGAATAAAAAAAATGTTCGCTTTATTTGAAAGACTACATATAACTCTTACTGACACTAAATTTGTAATTGGACTGAGAGAAAAATACGAAAATACATTCACTTTCAAATCAATACTAATTCACTACTTTGTTACTTGATACTAAAATAATTGGGCATATACGGGTGTTCGTAAAAGTAGCATTTCCTGTACGCGGCAATAAATTATTCACGTTATCCATAATAATTTAAAAAATTACGAAGGCTTAAAAAAAATGTCGAAAGAGATGCCTCGTGACCAGTAACCGGTTGCTCGCTACCGTACAGAAGGTAGGTGCTTAAATTGCTGAATAATCCATCAGCATATTTGCTGCACACTGCAGGTGGTGCTACTTGGATTAAACATTTTAACGAGTTTTTTTCAGTTATATTATTATTACAATATAAATTATTGACTCTGCGTTTAATTCGAAATAAAATTTTAATATGGTGTCTACCTAGTATAGTATCAGATTACACTGGGTGTTTCTTACCTGTATTTTGAATAATTAAATAAAATATATAAATAAATATCGTGCTTATAAAAAATTTTACCATTTTAAAAAAGATAAGTATTAACTTACTATAAAATCAGATAAAACATTAAAAAAAATGTATAATTAAAATCGTTTCACACAAACTGACTGTCGATAAAAATAAGACCAAAGTCACAAAAACATTATCGGTTAAAAGAGACAGTTTCCCCAACAACAAAGCCAGCCGATCTCCTCCGTTACCCGGCCTCTTCAATCCAACGAATTTCGTTCCTTCCCTCAACCGAATCTATATCCTCCTCGTCCGCGCGTCCGTTTCCCCCCTGCGCATCTCGAACGGACCTTGTTTCGCCGAGTTCAAAGGTGCTGGTGCTCTCGGCTTGCTCGCGATGACGGCTCTCCTCACGTGGCCGCGGCGCATAGATCACCGGGGCTGCCCTCGCGACCGCGCAATAATGTATTCCACGCACGTAAGCTGTCGGGCCCTACAGTCCGTACATCAATCAGCGGGCAGCTCCGCTGCTGGCGCTTATCGCCAGCGCCCGCGAGCTCAATTTTTAACCCCAAAGGAAGGAGAAAGAGAGAGAGAGAAACTTTCTCAGGAGGATCCTGTGACCTGCGCCTCTATACGGACGGACGTGGATTGACTCGCTCGCCGAGAGGGGAGCTGATTGTTTCTTTTCCGCGAGAGCGGCTGAGAGAGGTGTGGAGAGCCTCGTGATGGAGAGGTTCCGCCGTTGCTTTTGAAGGGAAATGAGGAGATTGGGGTTTCGACGATGCCGCGAGAAAGTTTGTTCGATTGAAGGAAGTCTGAGGGGGGCGAGTTAATAACGAGAATAATGTTTCAAAAATCAAAGCTTTACATAGAGAAAGTTTTTCGCTGAAATTTACAATGGAATTCAGGTTAAAAAAGACACTCGCAAACTATAACATCTGATTACGTCGGGGATTATTGTGGTTAGCGGTGTAATTAAATTCTGCGGTGTAATTAACATTTGCCCATAATTAATATAATAGTATAAAGCTCTAGATTATTATATAAAGAGTAAATTTTTAAATAGATAAAATTCAGAATATGAAAAAAGTTAAGTAAATCCTAGAGTCTGCGTTTGTTTATTGCTTACAACTAAATCTTTGTATTGCAAAATTTCGGCACACTTTCTCCAGCTGATTATGTTGATGATGTAAAAATGAGCATTTTCAACAATATTTATCTAATCAAATCAATAGTTGTATTAAATAATAAATTATAAATATTGTAAACGAATCCGAATATACTTTAAATTAATAATTTCATGTAAGACCTTTTGCAATTAATGAAAACCCAAGCGTTCACAATCAGTGGAAAGTTAGCGCCTTTCCAATTGAACTCGCAATAGATTTCAGGGTAATATTTATAGTTCGTTCGGAAATTTAGACAATATAGCTTAGTAATTTGCAAAACTAAGTATTTAATTTCAATATTTCGAAATTTGTAACAGTAGAAATTTCGTTCCTGGCATAAAATTTAATCAGAGAATAGGTCAAGCTCTTTAAAATTTTGAAATTTATACAATCTACACAGATATAACAACTTGAAGAAATATAAACTTCTAATCTCTACTATCGGATTAGATTCTTACATTTCAATAATATCTACTAGTTTAGTTTTTCGTTAAAAAATTTAATTACTGTGATTAGAGGTTCGCTTTTCGCGGAGACCTTTTTTAAGCATTTTGTATCAGATAAGTATTGAGTAAACGCATAATTTATTAAATCCACAGTAAAAAATTCAACAAGTTTTAAGTAGTTATAGTTATTTCTGCATTTGACGCCAGTAGTAAAATTTCAAATAATCTTTTTACGTAAACGGTTTTTCACTTTATTGACATCGTAGAACCCACTATATAAATAAGTTAATCATAATATAAAACTAAAGTAAATTTTCAAAAGCTACATAAAGGGGCGGCGAAATAACAAATTAACATTCTCAATTATACGGCGGCATTATGCCGCTGTTGTGCAACATCTAAAGGCAGTTCCCGCAAAACAAAAACTCTTTTCAAACGCGACTACACTCGAAATCAATTAGCGGAATTTCAAATCTGCACTTTCAAATCTGCCATAAAGACGTTAAAGAGCGGCGACTCTCGCACCTTTCTCGGCGTCAGAAATTGAATGCGCGAGGATAATTAATGCCGAGCGCGAAAAGGCGAGCCATTACTTCTCGTATGACTAAGGAGCTTATAAAAGGGTTGCCGACTCGTAGGCAAAAACTGATATTACCCGGGGATAAACGGCGTTGCGTCACAAGAGGCTAAAGGCGCACCGAGGTTCTTTCGCGCTCGCATAAACCCAATTTCATGCTTCGAGCGAACTGTTATGTGCCCCTCCGGAGTCGCTTCTTTGTCGAGTAATGAATGCACTTGTGGTGTGTAGTACGTACTTACGGCGACTTCGCTTTTTCAGAAACTAAGCTCTCGAGCCTACGAAGCTATTACCACTTTTTGCTGTTGCTCAATGTTAGACAATTGAATAAAGGACTTATTTACCCATAGGATATTGATAGTATCAAAAATAATTATTATGCATAGCAAGTGTTATCTTCTTTTATTGCAGTTGGATTAAAAAGAAAATATTAAGTAAATTTTGTTATTCCATAGAAAAGTAACTTTTTAAAACGAATTTTATATTTCATTCAAAAGTGATAATTGAAATGAAGAAAATTGCAATTAAAGTTTTAATTTCAATAGACTATTCACAGTCTACCCAACCCGCATAAAACGTGTAGTCCCGTATAAACAGTTAAACGCGGAAATCGGAATTCCTGTACATTCTAAAAGTACCTTGGCGTCTCTTGCAACAACTTGCACCTAAATATTTATCCAATATCAAAGCATTCGAAGCTTCTTTTACAAAAAAAAAAAAAAAAAAAGAAAACTCGCTTGGAATCGAATGCATTTCTTATACAGTTTATAAATGTGATCGCTCGAAAATGACATTAATTAACAGACGCGCGCAATTGCCGGGGCAGAGATAATATATGTGTCTATATGTCGAGACGAAAAATGATATTTATAATAAGTATACGCCTCTGGACTAATGAACTTGAATTAAAGGAGAAAAGCGGCACGAGCGGAGACGAGTACAAAGGTTTATGTGCGATTCGTTAACGAAGATTATCGTGGAATGGGAAAAGAAATAGAGACATCTTACGGCTTATCTCAGTAAGCGCAATTGAACGATCAATAAATGTACATCAAATTTATTGCTCTGACATTTTGGTACTTAATTTTCCAATTTTTGACAACAATTTGAAACTCGTTTTAATAGACAAATTTTTTAACTACATTCGTATATAACAAAACTTTTTGAGAATCTTTTTAACACTTTTTCAAATAATTCATTAAGGCGACATAAGCATCTTATTTATCATACACCGAATAGCTCGGTTTAAATTGTACATTGAAAGTTCAACCTGACGTAATTACACTTTTACAAACAATGCTTCGTTTACATTTCTTCTCTGCTAATTGAAAGCGCCGTTCTCTATCACAAATCCAAATAACAGTGACATCAAGGAGAAAATAACGCACAGCCAGCATAGAAGCAGAATCCTCAGCTGGTCGTCCACCAGCTCGAATACCGAGGATTCACTGGTAACCCAAGCATACGAACCTAGCCAGACTTGGCGCACCGACATCGCTGCACCTATTACGGAGCGCTCTATCCTCTCTTTTCCTCTCTTTCTCTCTCTCTTTCTCTCCGCTTCCGCCACCGACAAGACACTGCGGGTATACCACTCGCGCAGCTCGTCGCTCCGACAAAGTGCCGATAAATCTCTCTCTCTCTTTCTCCGCTGGGGCCAGGCCGATCTACGGTTCACGCGCCGTTATCGAAAAGTCCGTCACGCGAGTTTATGGGCTTGTTCGCGAGCTCCGCGAGAGGGGAAAAAAGTGCGCGAACTTTTACCGCGCGCTCATAGGAGGTTACGTGTGCATATGAGAGAGGTGCAGCCATCAGCCTCTCGCGATTGATGCTGCCAAGGAATGCCCGGGGAATTGAGACGCGTCATTGTCTGCCGCGCGCTTACGGTAGCCGAAGCGTGTTATTGTCTCTGCCGATTGACTATGCATGTTGCACGTACCTCTGACGGTTCGTGCGCGCGCACACGGGGCAATAATGGGGTAAGTACGCTTGCGGATTTATTAGGCTCTGCAAGTGCGTTCGCTCACGCTGGATTCTTGAGGACGCCGAACGGCTCGACTCGGAGGCATCGTGGTTTTGGGTTTTCTGGTTTTTTTCGACTTAAAATTTTTCGCGTTTTTTTATTAGACTTTTTGGTTAAGTGTTTCGGAAACAAAAGAGAAACACTTACTTACTTTCTAAAATAAACCCAAGTGCAACTTAAACCCAAAAATTTTTAGTAATATTATCTTTCAACCGATCTATTATTTTTAACGACCAAAAAATATTATTGCCTTTCCCACATAAACGCAAATAATTCGACCGAAGCCTTAATTAGCCAAGAATTTCGCAATTAAGGAAAACTTCCCCGCAAAAAGCCTCTTAACATCCGGCAGTCGAACGGGGCGACAGGTACGAATGGAATAAGGAGCCTCGGCGAGGAATTTCCTCGAGTCCGAGTCATCGTAAATCAGCATATAAATTGTGCATCGACGCGCCGCGAAGCTGTTTACACGCGCGCTCGCGCTGTCCACCCACTAAACGTTCGCGCGGCGGTGAAGAAAAAACAAACACGCACACACACACACCGAGAGAGCCGACGAGCGAGGAGAGCAGGGAGAGAGAGAAAAAATAAAAGGAGGAAAGACGCGCCGCGAGACTGGCATAATCGCGCGAGTTAATCGCGGACGCTGCGGCGATCGTCCCTTTTGCCCGATGATGGTACTGACTCGCTTTTTCGTACGCGCGGCCTAAGGTCGCATCTTTTCAATTCCGTTTGCGTGGTCAAGTGCGGACGGGGATATTTTGGATTCCATGGGAAAGGACGACATGCTTAGTTTTCGTTTTGTGTCTTTGTCGAAAGAAATATTCACGTGTTTTTTTTATAGATATCATGTGGTTTATATTATAATACTTATGAAGATGAGGTTGTTTAAAGTGTAAATACTTTTGAATAAAAATATTTAGTAATTGAATATCTTCTCCAAAAAGGCATTACCAGTTGTTTTGCAATCGCACTTGTTATAAAGGCCGCTTGGTCATAAAAAAATCTAAAAATTATAGTATTTAGCGCTGAAAATATTTTAAAAAATTACAATGCGTTATTAAAGCTTTTTAACAAAGGACATTTTTGCTCGAATAATTACGTGTATTTACTTAGGGAGCATCTTTTCGTTGTTTTATGAGCGTCAGAAATAAAAATAAGAAAATTTACCGAGCCCCGTAGAGTGGCGCTCTCCGCGTGCTTTTGCACCTTGGTCATTGGAGCCAGGCTACAATTTTTGAGGCAATAACTTATATACGGCCTCTTAAAACAAACCAGTTTTGTATGTGTTTATGCTCCAGAACTGCTTTTCCGCGTATTACGACGCTACGCTTTTTAATAGATCGCAAATTTTTGCTTTGAAATAGATTTTTCATGAAGAGGGCAGAAGAGCCCTCTATGCGAATGCCTCTGCAGTAAAATAAACCGCTTTTGTTTCTCCATTAGTTTTCGACCGTTTTTTTTACGAACACTTGCTCTGAATATTTATTGTTGCAGCTGCTGAATTCTGGATTCAAATGATGTTCTCGGTTTTAAGAGAAACATCTTTTTTTATCTTCTTTAAGAAAATATCTGTGAAAATGTTATTTTTATAAAAAGTTCTATTATTTTAAAATATATTCAGATAAACTGATTGTATAATCTTATCACACGTATTTAAAATATTATCAAATTTTAAATTACATTTTAATCTTATTATTTATTCATTTTGCGTAGTTTACTTGCAGAAAAAATGTTATTAACTATTTTGTTTCTATTTAATGTAATTTATAAAACCAAAAAATTCTGTCGAAAATAGTTAAATAAAAAAATTTGTTTTAAAATTTGCTTTAAAATGAGTTCAATTTAAACTATTTATAATGTACAACCATTTTTGAGTTTAAACTATTTATAAGGTACAGCCGTGTTTCAAGTTCTTATTTTTCTACGTATCTGTTCTTATCTACTGATATTGCTATTACATTTAATTTATGGTTTATATTAAGATATCAACGTTTGTAAAAATTTTTTATACATTAACTGGTTTCTAATTTTTACTACAAATAGTTTTACATGCATCTGCAAATTTTTTGTTGGTTCACCTTCTATTTTAAAATGACAGCATTAAATTAGTTATTATTTTAATAATTTTACATTTCTAATAATCAATTAGCCTCCTATCTTTGTAATTACTCTATATATTTCTCACTGGTACACTCAACGATATTGTTTATTTATAGTATATATACACATATAGTATATAGTAAGAAAAAAATTTTATTACCAAATTTGTTACCATACGCAGAAGTCGCTTTATACTACGAAAGCAGAAAATATGTTAAATGCATGGTTTGCTGAACGGGAAAATATAATCCACTGAATCAAAAATTACATAAGCAAGGAACAGTTTTTAAATATGAAATTTAAATTTCTCACAAATATTGTATGTAATAAATACGATTTTGATATTACTAGGATTGAGTAATAATTTTTATTTGATCGGTAGACATGCTCCTTTGTCAGATAATTTGAATTTGGCTCGAACAAGAGAAGAAAAAACTATTAAAAAATCAAAAAGGAAGTGCAGCTTAAAAAGTATACAAATGTTTTTAAAGAATCGTGTGGCAAAGGGATTACAGAGTTAGTGCCGAAAACTGAATTGAATATTATATCGCATTATTTACCTCATCGGCCGGTTATAAAAGCGGGCAGTACAGCTGAAATTTGACCAGTTTTTTATGCTTCAACAGCTGAATTAAGTAAACCCTCGTTGAACAATTGTTTCGAAAAGGGGCCTAACTTTATCGAGCTGATTCCATTTTCTTTGCTTGTAGATCCCGGGAACTTGAAATTGCTGTTTTGGCAAATATTCATAAAGCATTTTTGCAAATAGAAATTAATGATAAAGATCGAAATTTTTTGAGATTCATGTGGTTCGTAAGCGGAGAATTAAGATCATTTCGACATAAATGGGTTGTTTTTGGTCTTATCTGTAGTCCTTTTTTGTTAGGCGTAGTGTTTGAATTGCATTTTTCAAATATTTTGCGAGATATAAAAAATATTAAATGATCAACGGAGATAGATAGTTAAAAAATTAAGAAACAGTTAAAAGCACATGCTACGCTCTCATGTGTAAATGCTAAAAATATTGGCCCAATAAAACGCAAAAGAATCAAGAAAACCAAGGAAATCGATAATCTGTACTCAAAATTTACTACTATCCATTAAAAAAATCTTTATTATTATTATTGAAAAGAAAATTAATTTAGAAGTACGAGTTACGCGTAAAACCTAATTATAACAGAAAATTTATATATCCGTCAAAGAACAGTATAAAATTTAACTCAATATAATAATTAAGAAACCGGTTACCGGGCATCAACATCACTGGGCGGTCTCTCCGCCGGCGAATCGCGGTATTTCATTGAATACGCATTCCGACGTCGCTTAAAAGTAGAGCGTCTTTGATGAAACGCAGAGCGCTCCAGATCAATTAGCAAACGATTCCTCAAGCGTCTAATGGCATTTTGATGGCGATGTGGGTCAAGCGCGTTATGCTCGCGCCGAGGAGCGGCTTGAGCCAAGTGTGTATATCGAGAACCGCTCGGCATAAATATATATATATGTGTATACGTCTCTCCTAAAAACTCCCTGCGCGCGAATTGCCTCGCGTGCGAAATGCCGTAATCAAAGACACGCCGTGTTCCTCGCGCCGAGAGGAGAAAAATGCCCGGCGATAGCGACCTTCCGTGGAAGGGACTTTATCTCTCTCACGAGTTACACACTCGTGAATGTGTAATTTCGTGTTTGCCGATCTCCCGACCTCGTTTCCCTCTGCCTCTCTCTCTCTTTCTCTCTCCTTGCGCCGCACGAAATTTCAAGGGATTTATTATCGCCGCTGCATGCCTGCGTGCATTATACACCGGGCTGCATCTTCTTTATCTCGCGGTGAAAACGAAATTTCTGAGATAAGCGCCTGGACACGAATTTCAAAAATTTTTTGGTCAAACACGAGGGCTGATGTCTCTTTTATCTCGAGTGCTCGAGTTGTTTGTTTTTTACGTGTTTCTGTTTTCAAATTAGTCGGCGGCAAATAGAGACAGGTTGAAGGAAATAATTGTTGCTGAAAGTGGAACGACTTGAAAGGTTCGTCGGGTAATGAATGTTGTCGTTAATGCTTGCATTTTTTTTTTTTTTTTGAGTTTTGTATGTCAACGTACCTTGAGCAATACAATATTTTATTGAAATTAAAGGAGATTATAAATCTTTTGATACAAATTTTATTGCTTTCAATGTTATGTTAATAAATGTGATTTAAAATGAAGCGATCGTCATTTCTCTGAACGGGCTTAATTACGTTTTCGTGCTGAATTCATTATCGAGCCAATACATATCTTAATTCGATAAAATATTTAAATATTTATCATCGTAAAATATTATTTAATAATTTAACTTTATTTATATTTCGTTGGAATAATATTACGATTAATAAAAATATTTATTACATATTATTACTTGTAATGACCAAATTTATTGTGGGGAAATTTCTTATATTTCTTTAGCAACTTGTTCAACAAACAATTGAGTTGAAAATTAGAAAAAGAATTAAATTGACCCCTGTTATTTTTATAATTTCTTAAGCGATAACTTTATAAATAAAGTAGTATAGCAACTAGTGAAAACAGAAACTTCATAAGATGTCTATACTATAATTTTGTTCTCCGAACGTTTAAACTATAAGTTCATTACAGCAGTCCTCCTCGAAGTATATTTTTGAATTTGTATAACAGTTTACAAGAAGTTATTAAAAATCGTTTGAATATTTATTCAATAAATATTTAAAGTGGCTCTTAAATATAAAGAAGAAAAATAAAAGTATTTGAAAACAAGAAAAACCATTACTAAGCCTCTGTTCGAAAATACTTAAATGCATCATTTCAAAACGAAGTAGTTACAAAAAGTTATTTCCAAATCTTCAGCCGCTAAAATGGTTCCGCTTCTCCAAACGGCCACTTCTTCCCGCACTGAACCGAATTAAATCTTAAACTCGCGCCCTGCACTGTACTTCGCGAGTGTTTTACTCGCGCTTCCGAGAACGGGAGCTCGCGTAAAAAATTTGAAAGAAATATTTTTCCCACTTTTATTATGCGGAGCGGAGCGTAAGCCCCCAGCCGAAAACGGGGTGGGCAAAGCCGCGCAGAGTTATAGTAGCCGACTTACGAGTCTGCGCGCGGCGCTGTTTAATGGCGACCGATTTATCGTTCAATAAATCGAGAACTGGTCAGGTATCACTTACTGCGTAATGCTACCTTCAAAACAGTGCGCGCGCTGCCGCTTTGCGTGCGACGCTACCTCTTATAAATGACGAAATTACAGAGCTGACCCGGGCGTTACTCATTACTCGCCGATGATGTTACCGGTGGGAGAAAAAGGAATTTCGAGGCGGAATACTGCGGAGATAGTGTACTATTTTGCGGAATTTAGACTTCAATTATGTTTTTATGACGGGGCAAATTATTTTTTGCAAGCTTATTTTGAAATTTTATCGGTAAAATTCCCGTAGATTAAACAGAAATGAATTAACAGACAGATAACTATTTTTTATATAGTTTTTCTTACGATTAATGTTACAAAATATGTGTATGAAATGAATATAAAACTACACCTCTTATTCAGTCTGCAACCATCTATTCAGTTTTTTAAAGATAATTGAATTTCTTTATTTGCCGAAGAAAGTGTTTGCTGCATGAGTTTTCTTGTTTTATTAATTAGATCAGGAATATCTGCTACAGTCAATCCCTCTGTCGAAATCATAGGAAGTACAGTTATTATAACTTTTCCTGAAATAATTATATTATTTTTTCACAATATTTAAGTAATTAATAAAAAATTAATTGGACTGTACATATAAATTTTCAAAGAATGAATTTATTTACCTGCTGTAAAGCGCCTTTCCTTTTCTGATATAAAATAGTAAGATGAAAATACTACGGGTTGTATTGGTAATTGACCATTTATAGCACAATAAAAAGCACCTTTTTTAAGCTCATGAATTTCACCAGTATTACGTCGCGTTCCTTCTGCAAAGATCCACATCTTAATCTGCAAAATTGAAATTTGCATAAAAACGTATGCCTTTAAAATATCTAAAAAACACAGTGTTGTATTGATAATATCTTATGATAGTTTTGTCCTCCTAGAGGAAGCTTTGTGATAGTAATTTTTGGAATTGTTCGAAAAACCTGTTGTAATTATATTTTAAGGTGTCAGGAACAAGAACAAATGTTTTCTGAAGTTTGAAAATGTTTCTGGAATTTCGAAAATTCTGTATTTAAGACTTAAATATTCCAATAACAAAATTTTTATTTAAATTTTGTTTGCTGCTCATTAAATTCTAAAATGGAGATAAACAAATAAAATAACTATACAAAAATAAATAATTAATTAAATAAAGAATAGTTTGAAATTATGTTTTTAAATCGATTGTTTTTAATGAATTTCAGAGATAATGTTGGAACGATAAATTAGTTAGAAGGAATCTAATGAATTGGCAGCGGTTTTATATATTTAATAATTAATTTAAGTAAGAATAGCATCATTTGTAAATAATATAAAATAAATCAATGATTAACTTCATAGAATGAAAATTGATCAATTAATGCATTTTGCAGATTATGGCAAAATCAAAATTTTAAAATTGTTGGCATCGAATAATCCTGAAAAGTCCTACCTGGCCTTACTTAATTATATATCATAAGAAGTTATTATTTATATAATGTATAGTTTTACACGCAATTTCAAAGGAAAACATTTACATGCCTCCCTTAAATAATCAATAGATATAAATCGTCAAATTTTATGCTTTAAATTAACGTTAATTAAGATTATATTATTGTCAATCGTCTACAAATACCTTTTCCTTCTTGCACTGTAGCATACATCTGTCTAAAATAATTTTCGTCTTTTTAAAATTGTTTCTATAAATAAAAATTGACCCGCACAGCCAAAATGCTAAACCGAATGGCCATATGTAAAAAACTTCATTTCTAGCAATCCCTATGCACTTTTGCATGATGGGCATCAAGTGTGCGACAGCCAAAACATCTAAAACACTTTGGTGATTAGCCACAATAATGCAGGCTCGCTTTTCTGCGAAATATTCGTGTCCTCTGATTTCCCATTGCAAGCCAATTATCCAGCTTATAGACCGGCAGATCATTGCCAATATTCTGGAATCGTGTAAAATATAAAACTGTTTAATATATCAATAAACTTTACAGGTTTAATGGAACTTTTGAAACTTTAATGGAAAATAAAAATTTTTAAATTAAAAATATTTGGTAATATACCTTGCATTTCTGAAGTCCCTGGGATGAAATATACTAGTAGAAACGCATACTGTAGATGCTACTGTCAAAATGCTGCCAAACACAAAATAATTGAAATAGTATCGAAGTGATCCACTTATTTGAAGAAGAACTATCATTTTGACTTCAATGCGTTACAAAAAATAGAAAACTAAGTTTTCTATTTGTAGACTTTTCTTTTATTTTTCATATCAGTACAAAGCGCAATTAGTAAGATAATGGAAAGCTCGCGTTTAAACAGCACTTGACAATATATTCAGAGAACGCTATTAGTTAGACAATTTATTCTAGAGCCCTCGTCGTCGCACCTACTTGACGAGTTTTGCCATCGCGTTTATCAGTCCTTCTGGGGTCATCATACTATTACGCACCTAGCATTGCCTCGCCACAAATATATTTATTGACGTATGTGATATTGGCTTATTATTCACTACTCGCTCGCATTACAACATATATTTCAGAACATAAGTTTTTAACATACATTATTAATGTTATCAGTTAAACTTGGACTAAAATTAGAATAAATATACAGAAATTGTGTACATCCCAGTCTTCAAATTTTTAATCATATAATTACGTCCGCGTTTAAATAATTGATTGCTATTTTTTCTGTTGCAGTTTGCGGATGCAGTCCAGCAGGATCATTGTCCTCATCTTGTGCTATTGTCACTGGTCAGTGCCAATGTAAGCCATTCGTTGTCGGTAGACAATGTGACCGATGCTTGGTAAGTACATTTTCATCTATACTGTTATATCTTGTTTAATTATGCAAATTGTGTAAGTTTGTACCATTGTTTCATTATGTAAATTGTTTCATCATGAACAGTACCGAAAATGCATAATATTTAAAAGCCCTCTTTCTAACGATAATAAAAATTGTGCAGTATTTAAACTCAAAATAGAATTACAGACACTCGAAGAAAGCTTCGAAATTGTAAAACTGTCCAATTAAATACTGTTTTCCCGCGAGAAGCAGCCCGTCTACCTATTAAATTTAATGAAGCATCGAAATAAACAATTAGAAAACAATACGTACCTCGCGCGTCATTATCACCCACACCGAGCCTCGTCCTCCGGGCCCTCATTGTCTCATCGATTTTTCCTCCTAGCCGGACCACTGGGGCCTGAGCCTGGGAGCGGGATGCGCGCCCTGTGGGTGTGACGTCGTGGGCTCTCACAATGCCTCCTGCCACGACGCGAGCGGCCAGTGCCACTGCAAGCCCGGCGTCGGCGGCCAGCGCTGCGCCTCCTGCCTTCCGGGACACTACGGATTTTCCCACAACGGCTGTCAACGTAAGATTAAACGATGAGTCCTCCTTTCGGGGCCCATTGTTATGATGATTTTTTTTCTTTTCGGGGGAAAAAGCAATAGTGCTACCGAGCTGGGTGGCAGTGTCTTTGTCGTTAGGTTCCTCGATTTTTCAGGGGTGCCTTCTTGTGGGCTTCAGTTTGATGGACTATTATGCATTGATATTTTTATGCGCGTGCATATTGACTCGGCTGTTTCTATCTAAATTTAAATTCAAGTAAATAGTCTTAAAATTTTTTTTTGATGAAGTACAATGGTCATTGTGTACGAAATTTTACTTTTAGATATGTTGCATATGAAAAATACCTTGAGTATTCTTATGTTTCAACAAAATTTGATTTTTTGATTAAACGCTATTAGATTCTTAATTAGCTAAATATATAATTTTCAGTCGAAATACCTCGAAAAACTCAACTCGCTTAAAAAATACTTTTAATACTTTAAAGTACCACAACCGAATTTTTTTAACGCCGAACTAACCTATCGACATCGCGAACAGCTCAACCATCGCGGGCAATCATATAAAAATCTTCCCCTGCCTTCCTTCCAGCTTGCGACCCCTGCGACAGGCCGGGCCACATCTGCGACCCGAGCAACGGCCGCTGCACGTGTCCATCCCTGAGCTTCGGCGAGCGCTGCGACCGATGCCGCCCGGGCAGCTACGACCTGCGCCCCGGCCTGGGCTGCCGCGCCTGCGGCTGCAGCTCCGCGGGCTCCTACAAGCAGCAGTGCTCGCAGATCGACGGTCAGTGCCTGTGCCGCGAGGGCTTCGCCGGCCGGCGCTGCGACCGCTGTGCCCCCGGATTCTACGACTATCCGAGGTGCAAGCCCTGCCTTTGCGACTCGCAGGGCTCGCTGGGCGAATGCGACGAGGGCGGACAGTGTCCTTGCAAGGTTTCACTTTGAATTCTCGATTCTTTTGTTATGCCTATAGCTTTTTGTTTAAGGGAACGTGAGTTAATGTTGGAATTTCGACAATTTGAGTTTATTTATCAATTTAAAAGCATGATCTTTAAAAAAGTTGCTAAAGTAAATTTTACTTACATAAAAATCTTAGTTTTTAAAATACGCTCTTATCTACAGAAATTTAATCAATTGTTAGCCCGAGTTTATGAGGCTAAAAAGAATGTGCTTTCAGATTACGATTGCTGAACTATCATTCTGTGCACGTGGATTTCATAAATATTGAATAATATTTTTATAAAGCAATAAACAATAGCCATTAAGCACAATAATAACTAACCCGTTTCCTATCGATTCCCAGCCCAACGTAATAGGCCGGCGCTGCAATCAGTGCGAGGAGGGCACGTTCGGCCTGTCCGCGGACAACCCGAGGGGCTGCACCGAGTGCTTCTGCTTCGGCAGGACGAGCGAGTGCCGGCAGGCGGGCCTCAGCTGGGGCCAGCGAAGGCTTCCACGGCCCCGCGTCCTCTACGTCAACGATACCGTTAACGAAGTCGTTGTAAGTGCGAGCCTTGATTTATCTACCGGCCCTCATAACGATCTGTTTAGAGGCGATACGAATGCGAAGCCTTTTTTAGCCGTTTCGAGAACTTTGGGTTATTTTGCTTTTTTTTAATTTGGACGGGATAAATTTTAATTTGGCGGTTGGTGAAATTTTTAAGTGTTAATAAAGGATTGCTGCAAAGTAGTTTTAAAATTTTAAGTGAGGAAGTAGCTTAAACATTTTTCGATTAATAATTTGAAAAATAATTTTTTTTTACAAATTATTCGAATATTGTGAATAAATTTAGTGTCGAAAAGTTATCAAACAGTAATACATTTTTGATTATGAAAAACAATTGTTTGTGGCTATATTAAAATTTATTTTTAGGTGACAAATTACGGATCTTCAATAGTTTTACCATACTTTAACAATGGATTAAACAAGACGAATACTCTTTACGTTATTCCCGGCACAGACGGGGATGTTACACTACCGATGAACTTTTACCGTGAATTTCCTGTTTACTGGCAATTGCCAGAGTCATTTCTAAACGATAAGGTAATAATAATAGCAATCCTCTCCGGCGTTATAAAGCTTTAGTACGACGTCTAAAAGTGCATATATTTATTTCGAAGATCGTATCGTACGGCGGATTTCTCCGTTTTACCACGAGAACAGAAGGCGGCTACGTATTGCGATCGGGCCATCGATTTCCTTTGGTACAGTTGCAAGGAAACGGCGTCGTCTTGGAATATTATCCACCCAATTCGAATAATGATAGTTGTTACGTTATAAGGTAGTATAACTTGCGATCGAAAATAAAGTTCGAATTTCGCGCTATATTCTAAAAATAATCTTTATTTTAAAAGGTTTCACGAATCTGTGTGGCAGTTAAGAAGTAGGCCGGAATTTAAAGTTACCAGAGAAATATTAATGATAGCATTGCAGAATGTGCAACATATTTTAGTGAAAGCTTCAGACTTCACGGACTTTTCTACTGCAACGTGAGTACAGTTAAAAAAATGTTTTTCTTTCATACATATCTTTTATACATACAAATCAATTGTACAATGATTTTATTTATTATTTGTAAAAAAATTTTATTTTTAAAAACTATAGTTTTTCAAAAGACTTTATTACCTAGACGGAGTAATTTAAATTTTACTTATCTTTCTTTAAAACCAAATAAAAAACGGATTAAAATCAGCAACAACCATTTCTAAAAAAAAAAAAATTCTCAGATTGCTGGAAGCCTCGATAGACGCAGCGGTACTAACGGCGACGCACGCGCCGCCTTTGGCAGTGGGTGTCGAGCAGTGCAGCTGCCCGGACGAGTACAACGGTACGTCCTGCCAGGACCCGAGCTGGGGATATTACAGGTGGCGGGAGATCAACGTTACGACGACGACGACGACGAGCAACACCCTGATCGAGCTCGTCGGGCAGGCCAGGCGCTGCCAGTGCAACGGGAGATCCGAGATCTGCGATCGCGAAACCGGACACTGCCTGGTGAGTGCGATCTCGCGCCTCCATTATTATTACCCGAGACGATCGACCTTGCCCCGCCGCCGCGCGCGAGAGTCGTTTTCTAAGCACGTGCAAGAAGCGCGCGAGTCGTTATTCGAGCGTTTTCTCTCGAGGGGAGTCGTTTGCCGAAGTAGGCTTTTAGGGAAGGCCAATCATTTTCTTGACGAGCGGCTGAGAGAGCGGGAGATGGAACGTAAATCGGAAAATTTTTTTTTATTTTCGAGAAAAGTGCTTTCTAATTGAAGTAATAAATTGCATGATGATTTTTCGGAAATATTTTTGTCGTCATTGTCTTTGATATTTTCAATATTTTCGTTTGCGCCCACCTGAAACGGTAAATTCTATACTTCGAAAAATTGGCATATCTAAATACTCGATCGTTATTTTTAAGTACTTTTTTCACTTATCTTATATTTTTCACGACGTTTGCTTATAATAAATATGCTTTCAAATACTTCACATCTTTTACCGTTTTACTCTCACCAGTCGTAATAACGTTCCTAAAATTTAATACTTATACTCTTAAGTTGATCGCAAAAGTGGTTTCTGCAAATTTGACTTTATTGCAACAGAAAAATTTAAGAATTCGTAAATTCGAAACCATATAACTGCATTATAACAAAAAGGCCTATGTAGAATATCAATTTCGTAATTGCGAAAAGCCTGCCCTATTAGATAACGGAAGTATCTTAATGCGTTGCTGCAATTATTACAGTGCGTCAAGTTCCTAGGCAAAGTTAAACTTGAATGCCTTCGCAATTTGATAAGCTCTTGCGTATACGAGGAAAAAGATAAGCCTCCTTTGTTCTATTTTGTTACGAAATTAGGATATTTCCCAGTGAATGCAAAGTAATATACTATTACTTGCTTTTAAGAGTACAATGAAATATTATATCAATAAGATAAATAACTTTTTTTAGGAGAATTTCATTTCTTAATTCGATAAAATTGATAATTTTAGTACTGCCAAGAGAATACCGCTGGTCCCAGTTGTGAAGTTTGCGCCGAAAGCTTCTACGGCGATCCTGATTACGGAGGCTGCAAAGCCTGCCCGTGTCCACAGACTGACAAAAAGTTTTCAAATACTTGCGTAGTCCGCTCAGACAATGAAGTCGTTTGCGTTTGCAAGCCAGGTAAGTGCAGCAAATACAGATTTTAGACATTTTTGAATGTCCACTTAATTTTAAAATAATAAATAACAACCCTTGAACGTTCAACACAATATACACTCCAAATGGACTCCGTATCGACAATTTGCACTTGAAATCTTGCAAATAATTAAAAAAAGAGCAATCTCTTTAGCCATTATTCAAAGTCTAAATGACTCATAAAAAAGCGAGTACACCCCCTTTGTTCACCGTCCAGGTTACGCGGGTCCGCGCTGCGAGCGCTGTGCATATGGCCACTACGGGTACCCGAGCACCCCGGGAGGCAGCTGCACGCCGTGCCGATGCAATGCGGCGGGCAGCGCGAGCGACGAGTGCGACATCGAGACCGGACAGTGCAACTGCAGGCCCGGATCGACCGGTCGAGACTGCTCCCAGTGCACCCAGGAGCGTCACGTTTTCATCGGGCCCTATTGCACCTGTGAGTACTTTTACGTTGGGTTCTAGGAGAACCGATGACTTTTGCGATGGAAGACTATTAGTTGTTTGTCGATACGTCGATAATTAAAAATCATAGAATAATCACATTCTCAATTATATTATAGTCAAAAATTTATTAACTGAACGATGTACATTTAATCATTTTTATCAATAAAAGTAACAATTTATTCTGCTAAAAATTTCATACTATTATTTTAACACAATAATTAAGAGACATATTTTTTTTATTCGCAGCATGTAATGATAATTGTACTGGTATACTTTTGGATGACTTGGACAACATGAAGTATGAATTAGCCAATGCAACCACGCATATTTCATCTGGCTATATTGCTCCACCTTGGGAAGAATTAGCTACCATCGACGATAACATGACAATTTTAGCCGAACAAATTGAAATGAGAAGAGAACTGGAGCAAAAATTAAAAAATATACCCTGGGAAGACTACAGATTTTTAGGAAAACAAGCAGAAAATCTGCTGAATAACGTGAGTTAATAATTTACGTAATACATAATAAATTAATAAGTATCACATTGAAATATTACTTTTATTCTTGAAACAGGCAATTGAACAAGCAAACGAAGCAAGAAGCTTAAAATCTCAAAGTGGCGATATTGAAAACAATTTCTACAGTTTAAAAATGGAGCTTGAAGAATTACGAAATGGAATAAACGGTGAGTAATAACGCTTCATTAGTTATAAAAGTTTTCTCGACGTTGTAATACATTGACTGTCATATTTTCAAATGAATTTTACAGGCACTGTGACAGAACTAGTGTATTATGAAAACGATGATAAAAAAATAGAAATCAAAAAGGTTCTGAAGGAGGCAAACAAGATTTTACACGAAATGAAACTTGTCGATATACCGAAACGAACGAAAATGTTTGAGATTTTGATTAAGTAGGTTTGATTGTAAAAATAAACTTCATATTTCCATTGAATATTTTAATAAAAATTATTATTTATTGTTTTCACCAGTGATTGTACCGATTACATAGATTGGCTCAGTGGCTTACTTTTGTCGATGGAACCCTTAGAGAAAACCAAAGAAGAAACTCATAAATATTCTATTAAACTAAAAGATATGATGAAGACTATGGAGAATATGCAGGAAACAATGTTTACCTACGATGCTTTGTATAACGAAGTGAATATAACTTATGAAATGCTATCCTATCAACAAGAAGAAATCGAAGAAACGAACTCTGCAGTTAAAGCCTCTCTCGAGGAAGGAGAAACGCTCGTGGAAGAAGGAAAAGGATG
This sequence comes from Ormyrus rosae, assembly GCA_035047165.1. Lineage (NCBI taxonomy): Eukaryota > Metazoa > Arthropoda > Insecta > Hymenoptera > Ormyridae > Ormyrus > Ormyrus rosae. The sequence goes on from JAWWML010038349.1 coordinate 65,770, forward strand.
TATTGTCGATAGTGAAAATAATTTACAAGTAAATCTGGTTCATTAATTTTATGAAAATAATTAAATAAATCAAAATAATTTTTACCCTTGACATTTAATTATAGGACATTCCGGATATGATAAATAAGCTGCAATCATCCACAATTAATCTTTCTACAAAAGAAGAAATTTTGTACCGATTAAATTATGAATATAAACATAAGTACGTCGCTCAAGCTGTAGCTCATGCTCAGAATCTCTCTAACTACGTGGACCAATATGTAGGGTAAGAGCATTAAATTAACTTATAAATGCTAATACTGATTTAAATTCAGCGGTTAAGATACTTTTTGTTAACTTTTACAGATTATTTTCCGAAACGAGAGCACAAGCCGCCAATCCCCTGAAAGCAAGTCAAGCATATAAAAATATTGTCGATGGTTTGACAGAAGCAAAAGAGGCTGCTGAAAATGCTAATGAAATCATCGACAATGTAAATAGGAAAGTAAGTTCTTTCTTGTCAATAGCAAGTATTTTATAAATATTTATTAAATTAAGCTATCATAGCCACGTAATGCTGGATTCAAATTAGATTCAAAGTTCTAAAAAATGATAATATTTTTCACTAACGGAATTTACAATGCTGTTTTTAAAGTAACATAAGAAAATGTTTTTGTTTAAAATTAAAATGTATGTAATTTAAATTATTTTAATTAGTTTACTTTCTTTAAAATGAAAATTTCAATAAATTTTAATATATTTTTTTTAATTAATAAACTTAAATTTAAACAAAGAAATCAAAGTCTTAAAAGTTAGTTTTATATTTTTTCACACTAATCACAGTTTTGCTTTCTTAATAAATGTTGTCAGGTATACCCGAATGGACCCGATTCATCCTCGTTATTAGATGAAGCATTAGAAATTGGAGCGCGATCAAGTGAACAATTAGAAAGGACAAGAAATCATAGCCGACCTATTATGCAGGCTAGAGGTCAACTGGAAAGTCAAAAGCAAGCAGTTGCTGATTTAAAAGATTCCTTGAATAATACTGGAAACAAAGATAATCAAATTAATGTTAAATTGCGAGAATTGCAAAGTGATAGTCGAAAATGTAAGTCTTTGAATTAACTAAATTTTTATTTTGTATTATGGAATGTTTTTATGATATTAAAATTCGGCTTCAATTTTGACAGTGCAAGAAAAGTTAGAGATTATTTCAAATGAAAATATGGAGACTGTTAATTCTATTTCTGAGACATCTCAGCTTATTGACGATTATCATCGAGGAATCGACGAAGTATTAAATCACAAATTGCAAGAGTTAAAACGCGAAGGCGATTCTAGGATAAGTTTAGCTAGTGAAACAGGTATGTTATTCAGTAAATTGACAAAAACTTATTTAAATAAAATAACAATACAAACTCAAATGTTTACAGTTGCAGAGGCCCAAAGTAATATAACTAGATACGATGCAAAATTGACAAGCTATGCACTGGCTTCTATCAAGCGTCAAATAGAATTTAATAAATGGAATGAAACTTTAGCGGCTAAATTACAAATTTTAAAAGATAAAATCGCCGAAGCGCGAAATACGGCTGACGGGGTAAGTAAATAAAATTTATTTTCTATCGAAAAATTTTCTACTTAAAAAATATGATTATTGTACTGTTTTAGATTCGAGTTTCCTTGAAATCTGCAGAAGGCAAAAAATGTATAAGATCATATCGAGCTGCTCATTTACAGCCGTCCTCAACTACAAATATAGTAATAACACTTGCTATTCCACGTTACCAAAGAGAAGGATTATTATTTTATCTTGCTAGTAGTATAAATGTAAGTATTTATTTTATTTAATAAAACTTTTTGAAAAAATTAAATGTAGTTTACATTAAATCAAAATAACAATTTGAACCATCGGTTGAAAAACTTAAATTAAAAATAGACTTTTCTATTTATTAATGTATTTTTTCTAAATTTTAGGATGATTTTGTAGCATTGGAAATGTTCGACGCTAAAATTAGATTTGTTTGGAACGTCGGGGGTGGAATTGGAGTAGTGACACATCCTGAAATTCTCGTCGCCGGAAATCCACAAAACGATTCTTTGTGGTACAGGATCGAAGCTGAAAGGTAATTTTTACAAAAAAAATATTATAATTTATGTAATTTTAGTAGTATTAATCGACTAACAACGTATTTTTAGAATAAGGCATCTAGGAAAACTCAGCGTAACCAAGCAGGTGTCAAAGTCCAATAAACTATCCTTTGTTCTGAACGAAACTAGTATGGAATTTGGAAGATTTGACGTTTCAGCAGTAGACCACGTATGGCTTGGTGGTTTGCCAGACCAAAAACTAAAACCAGCCGAATTATTGGCCGCTAATGGCTTGCCTGGATGCGTTCATCAAGTTGTGTTAGATGGAAAGCCATTAGGCCTCTGGAATTTCATTACCAATGCTCCTGATGAAGCTTGCCAACCTTGTATTGAAGGGTGAGTATACAGAAGATTATACGTTTCGGAATATCTGCAAATTTAGAAGTTTGATAAGAATGAATATTATATCTACTATAATACACTGGTAAAATACCATTTTAGACATTTTATGAATAGTGTATCAGAAAAATTCTTTTTGTCTATATTAAGGGGTTAATTATAAACAATTTTTTTTTTTACAATTGAATTGAATTTAATAAACACATTTTATAATACTACTTAACCCTTTAAAGATTAATTTTCAATCGTCGCGATGTGACTTTTCTTCTTTATCGACCATTGTAATTAATTGTTAACTAGCTGAAGAGTATTTTAAGAATGATTGATTAATATTTGATATCATTTTTCAGAGTTGAAAACTTCAGCAACGATCTCGCTTATAGCTTCAATGGAGAAGGGTATGCAGTAAGATCCCGAGTTTTCTCGGGACCTTACAATAAATACGTTTTTGGGGTATCAATCAACTTCAGGACTTTCGATGAAAACGCTATTCTTTTCTTAGCGATTGATCCTCAAAATGTAAGAATATAAAAATAGTAACACGCACTAAATATTAAATCAAAGAACAACACGTCAACTAAAACTTACTTTTTTCAGCCAAATGGACACATCATGATATTCCTTCGAGAAGGCCGCGTAGTCTTACACTTAGAATACGGCGGTGGCATCAGTTTAGAAATGTCCTCTTCGTTCCGCTATAATACCGGTAACTGGACCAAAGTCGATGCTTTCCGACAGTACCAAAGCAGTAAACGCACCGAGAAGTGCAGCTTTAGCGTCGACGGTGAAAACGACAAAAAGTATGGTGAACCGACGCCTCAGCCGCGCAAAGAAGACATACCTGACCTGTCGAATGCAAAGTACTTTATCGGCGGCGTACCGCCGAGTTTCCGCATCGATGACTTCGTCCTGCCCACGCAAGTCTCCTTCCTCGGTTGCATGTCCAACATCTATATCGTACAAGAAGGCTACGACCCCATGGCCGAACAATATTACGGCGTTGAAGTCGGATGTCGTAATAAGGTAGGTTCACGAACTGTTTTCAAAAATATTCATTCATTTAAATTAGAATAGCTCCAATTATATGTTTTAATCTTAAAAACTGAAATCAAATTTTGCAGCCTATGACTTCTGTTGGTTTTTACGGAGATGGTTACTTAGAACTTCCTAGTGTTACGCTACGCAAGAAGAATTCTACCCTTGGCTTTTCATTCAGATCATTACAAGATAATGCTATGTTGCTGCTGTCAACCTTCCAGGGACCTGAAGAAAAACTTTTCGGCAAAGTCTCAGATCAAGAATATGAGTTAATTGTAAGATTTCTATTTAAGGCAAATAATTATGATTAATTGCTTACTAAGGAAATTTTTTATATCTTTTGCAGAAAGATAATTATTATTCCATTGCTTTAGTCGACGGTCACATTGAAATTCGTCTTAACAGCGGCCAGGGCGAACTCATTCTTCAATCTAATAATACTTATAACGATGGAAAGTACCACACTGTTTTAATAACGAAAAAGAGAAAAGACGTAGAGTTGAGAGTAGACGACGCATATCAGGCAAGTGATAAGCTTCCGTCAGCCGCGGTAATTAAGGCACCAGAATCAGGAGGCCTTTACTTTGGTGGCCTTCCTCCATTAATTAATAATACCAAGCTAGTGGCTACGAATATACCACTGAGAGGTGCTATCAAGGATGTCATTTTTAACGAGCAGTAAGTTTTATTTATCCAGTTATTCTATTTACGCCTTCATGTACAAAATTACTATTTTTAAATACAGTCATAATTTGTTCTAAACCTTAATAATACAAAACATTTATTTATTTTGAAATAATTTCATTACTCTTGCATTAAAAAGTCATTGAATATCCTATTACTTTCTTGTAAAGAAGAAGAATACTTTCGATATTAAATTATTTAATAAATTCTATTACAGCCTGGTTTTGAAATTTGATGATTCTCTAACGTACGAGCATGCATTCATCGGTCGACATGGACCAAATATGGGAAAAGATCCTTTTGTTCATTCGGTATCAGCCTCGTTATCCAGGGGATTGGCTATTCAGCCAGCGATTGAAGGCTGCCAAAAAGTACCGTATTACTCGCTAGAACCTGGAGCACTGAAATTCGGTGATAAGCCGCAAAGTCACACACAACTTTATCTCAACTTTGACAAATTTTGGGAACAAAAGAAAGTGATTGAATTTGATTTTCGTACTTACTACCCGAATGGATTGCTATTTATAACACCTGTGAGTACACTAAATTTTGAACTTTTTTTAGATTTTTAATAGATAATACATTTTAAAATTGTATCAGTGTTCATATAAAAATAAATTTTTTTTCTTTAAAGAATTTGTTTCCTATTAAATATTAAGAGAAATTCACTGAAGACTTATTTATTTAAAATTAAGCAAATGTCTTCTTTATCAATTTACTTATCCCAAAATATCAGGGTATCAAGACGAAAAATTACCTCGCCGTCCTCGTTCGAGATGGCCAATTACTACTAGTAATCAAGACCAAACAGAAGAAAGAGATGGTGTTCAAAACGCCGTTTAACGATGGAAACTGGCACCACGTAACAATCGGCCATGGTGGCAAAAAAATGACGATGATCGTCGATGCTCAAGCTCCACTGAAAATCAGAGTGCCTAAGAAAATCGGTTTAACGAACGTAATGTACATCGGAGGCTTACCTGAGAGCGGAACGCCGCTGCCAGATCAAGTGGTTGCTAAGCTTGAAACGCTGAAGGGTTGCATCAGGGGCTTGAAGATTAATGGTAACGTTTACGACATGGTGGGTTCTGCTAGTCGACCGTATAACGTAGGCCAATGCTTTCCCAATGTTGAAAGTGGAGCGTATTTTCAAGACGAAGCATATGCAGTTTACAGTAAGTGTACACGTTATTATTAGAATCATTGTTTCTATTCTTTATTTTGTGACGTGGTAATTTATCCCGATTACCACGCTCAACTAATTTATTAATTTCGCCGGATAGATTAGGCGCCGCACCGATCGTAACGACGATCACGCGGGCGCACGGCTGTAAGAGAAAGAGATCGGGTGTCTCTCTCTCGATGGGATTTGTGGAGGTTGAGGGAAAACACAATAAATACACTCTCGTTTAATATAAAAATATATATAATAGACTTTATTTAAAAAGACTACACGGGGCGGTTGCCAAAAAGGCCCAGCACCCGTGGATCGCGGACGCGGTTCTCGTGCACCGCGATACTCACACATGCTCTCACACAACAATGTCTCTCGCTCGCAAATACAAACTTTGTCGAGGACTTACCCTCGCGCTGAGTCGACACTCTCGTTCTCTCACACACACGCACACACACACTAAACACTCTACTCTACACCACACTGGTCGCCACTCTGATAAGGATAGTCTCCCCCGGGAGCTAGGCTCGACCTAGGGGAAACACCGCCACGTCAAAGACGGAGTTGACGGGGAGCTCGAGGCCTCCTAGCCTTGACTCACCCGTGCCGTCCGCTGCTGCAGGTGGTCCGAAGCTGACCGTCACCGACGATCTGAATAGCTGGGCCGGTGCTGCTGGACGAAGGCGGTGTGGACCCGACGATCCTCTCTGCTCTCTCTCTCTCTCCTTCTCTCTCTGCTCTCTGCTCTCTCTGATCTCGGCTCTTTGCTCTCTGCTCTCTCTCTCTCTCCTCCGTTGCGCCAACTCACACTCTTGAGTTGCGCGGGGGTTGTGCTCGCACGGCACAAGAGCAAGCAAAGCTCTCTTCTGCACTCTCTATCTCTCTCACTCTCTCTCACTCAACTCTTTATGTGGCACTCCACAAAAACTACGCGGACTCAACGATGTAGTCGCGCGAACGCTCCGGCTAAGTCGGCAGAGCGTAGGTATCTAATCAGCCGCGCGACGAGCAGCCGAGCAATAGCCGAAAAGCGCCCTACTCTAGGT
>JAWWML010038484.1:0-71527 GCA_035047165.1 Ormyrus rosae
ATAGTAAAAATCTTTTTTTTTCTTCTCATATCTCAAGTTACGATACAGAATAGTAATTTTTACTCCTTTTTTTCTCTAAGTGTATAAAGTAAGGTAATTTTTTTTTGTTTTTACAGTCTGTGGTGGCCTTACTAGGCAGTATAGTAATTTTTATTAAACTTTTTTCACAGTGCACATTTTCGATGGAAGAAAAAATAGATGAAAAAGTTGTAATTTCAATCACCTGAAAATGAACTAATACCTAAGAATCGCGAGGCGCAAGCTTCGCGAAATTTTCCCTTCTCTAGAAAGCAGCGAAATAATACCAATCGAACGCAAATTGGCATTCAATTATCTTTTTCCCGACACACCGCGGCTCGCACACATCCATCGCCTAATGCACCGGAAGGGAATTTACTTTACGATCCAATTATGCGCGAACAAAGACTGGTCCGCGCGCGCGAGATTTCTCCTCGCGCGCGGCAGAAACCGAGTCGCGCGATGCATATCTGCTGCAATTCCGCGAACTTATCCCGGACCGACTGACCAGTCCGAGGGCTTTGGCTAAATCGGCGAGTTTTCGCGCCGAGCAGTTAGCCAGTCCGAGAAATGAAGTGCGAGATTTATGAAAACGCGGAGAGAGATCCCGGGGTCTCGTTAGTGCGGTTTTTAGGAGAATTAAAGAGGCTGAGAGTTGTTTCTAATTATTTCGAGTTGGTACGTGTTGAGCGAACCATTATCTGGGAAATCCTTTTGCTAAGTGTTGCTGCTTTTCCTTATAAAATTTCATTTGGAGCCAAAAATCTATTTTCTCGTTGCTGCTTTTATTAAGTTTTATTAAAAGTTACATAGTTAAAGTTAGTTCAAATAGATGTAATCAATTTTTTTAAAAGGTTTTTGTACTTTGCGAGACCGATTTTGTTGGGAAACAAATCTGTTTCTCTGCAATTTCTTCAGCGATATTGAATTTATTATTCTAATGGAATTTTTAATTTATTTTTATATTTTTTTCTCTTCTGTAAAATTTAAATGTTTTATAAGGAAGTTTAATGTCGCTTTTTCAAATCTGCATACTTAATGTTTTATGTAACAGCTTACGTGCAATTTTAGTTACAGCATCATATAATTTATCTTCATTTAATTTGAATAAATAAGATGTAAAATATTGCGTTACGCACATATTGTTTAATACCCCATTCAAAAGAACCTATTTTCCAAAACGGTAATTATTTGAAAATGATTCACTAGAATCGTTAACATCATATATACAGTAAGATCGGATGACTTATAGATAATAAATTAGTCATCCGGGGAAAAACTTTTTTCATTTATTTACTTTGTAAAAAATTTTTTTATGTACAAAGTGATTCAAAAGTGTGCGTAAAGCGTTAGTTATATTTATTAAAAGTCATAAAAAACACTTATTATTTTGCAAGAATTTTACGATTTATCCGCTAAAGGAAACGCTATAAAATAAAAAAAAAATTATTTACCCCCAAAATGAACATTTAAAATGAATTTCGACGGTTTACATAAAAATCAGTTTATAATTATTTTATAAATTTACTTATTTTTAAACTGTAAAACCTTTTTCTGAGCTGTGTTTTATTCCATGTAAATACAGTTTCACATATACTTACGAGAGAACAATAGTTACTAAAAATAACACATTTAAATGCTATATATACAAACTTATATAATTTAGTTGCGCAGTTCAAGTGTTTTTTCAGTGATTAGACGCAAATTTTCGAAACGAATTAAACTTTCATGTTTTAATCTTTACAAATAATTCAATTGTAATAATTAGTACAATTGAATTGAAGAATTAGCTATTTTTGAAATTAGTTCATAAAGTGAAAACGTTAAATTTTAAGAAATATTGTGACGTTTTAGTAGTCTATTCTCTTTTCGTGAAATTTAATATAATTACAGTAAATTCTACTACGTTGAAGATAAAATTTTCTATACAATGTAGAGTAATTCATCATGACTGTTTTAATTACAGAAAATATTTGTGATTACATATGTATTTCTCCTTGCAATCTTACAAAGAGGAGTATTCATAACAAATGAATCATTCTAATAAACGCATTTGTACATTATTTTAAAAATCAAATCCTAAAAACGATTTTCTAAACAGTCTTCCCTCACAAAGTTCCGCAGAGCCTCGACGAATCTCGTAAAACGCTCGTGGATTAGATGCCTGGGTGGCTCTTGCAGAGGGCAGAGGATGCGCACAACAAAGTCCAGTCGAGACACATTGGTCAGCGGTGCAGAAACGCCGGGCGATTATTTGCATACCTCCGTATATTTCGTAGGTGCACGCGAGAACCCGGACGCGAGGCACGCGATATTCGGATTTCCGCTTCTGCGCTACGAGGAATCGATCCTCTTTTCGCGTCTTTTACGGCCAGACTTTTCGAGATACAAAGTTTATTCTCCGAAGGAATTAGGTTGGTCCGGCCTGTATTTCTAACAATAAAAGCTTAAAATCGTTACTTTATTACGTAAAGTTTCCTAGACGATAAATCATTGCAATGCCGTATTGCTCCACTATAATTTTTGTCCAATCTTCGAGGATTCGAAAGGAGGAAAAACCGCAGGCAATAAAAATTCATGTTTACTGCCCCGAAGCACTTGTTTCTCTTTCTCCGGGGGTCAAATTTAAGAGATCCACTCCCATAATCTCGCTCCTCGGAGCGACACAAATTGCGCGTCTTTCTTTCCACCAGGAAAGCTCGAAAGGTAAAGCGAAAAGTACAATCCAAAGGCGAACGAAGAGGAATGTACACGCGTATATATACCTGCGCAAAAGAGCGGGATTTATCGTGTACGTTGCGGCATGAGCGACTTGTAGCGACATTCCGCACTTAAATCTTACAAGTATGCTGAGGCTTTCATCCTCGGCTATTCTCGTTAACGCGGGGAGAGGAGTTAAGGAAGGTTTGTTGCGTTGATCAAGATGATTTTCGAGATTAAACATTTCAGTGGATATATAGATTTAAAAAAAACTGCACAATTCAAGATTTTTAGAAATATACTTTCGCAATTGACGAGGAACGAAAGATAAGTAACTCGGATTCCAGAAACAAAAGATCTCAAATAAACGTGAAAAGCGAACAATGTTGTACAATCAATTAGAAAGTTTACGTCCGCGTCAACAAATTAGATCTTAAAGATTAATTGGACAAGCGCTTTGAATTAAAAGCGATATGTAAATTAGAGATGCAGGTTGGATTCCAATAAATAAACCCGATGAAGAAATTACTATGAAAGTCATCGTCGTCATGCCGCAGCCATATCGGTACTTCTCTTCCGCGGTAAGAAAAACTTGTAATAGCCTCCGGCTGACTGCGATACGCTATGAAACTGTCAGAGATCGCTTCGTTTCAACGTGTAGATCAATTTGTGCTGTTAAACGTCCATTTAAAGTTTTTTCAGAAACAATTTTTATTCTGACTTTAATTCAGTAATGACGATAGTAAAGCTTAAATCAGAGACTCTCGAACTTTCGATTAATATCTACTTTATGACCCAACAGCGATTGTACTTCCACATTTTTCTTTCGGTTCCCAGCCACTTAAACAATCGCGGCATTCCGTTCCAACGAATTCCTTCGATAACTCATCTCCCCCGAAAAAAAAACGACAAAAGAAGACGTCTGAATCTCGGAGCTTGCACGTCTCTCGAGGCGCCATTCCTCGGCGCTGCTCGTGCACGGTAATCACTTTCACCGGGACTTCTTTTGTCTAGACTTACGACTGCCACGGCGACGACGACGACTTGCGAAAGCCCCGACAAGCAGCATTACCTGCCTCGGTGCGAAACTTAAGGCTTGAGCAAGCACCGGAGGAGACACTCGGTTCTCCCCGACTTCCTGCTGCACCTGCGCCTTCCTTAAGACTCGCTGGCATGTAATAATCGTCCGTAATGGAGCCGCTCGAGTGTATGTCCTCGCGTTGGGTTGGGTCGGAGAGTCCGCGGGCCAATGGCTGCGAGTCCTCGTTCTCGATAATGCATTCGTGTGAACGAAATTTAATTGATTTTCCGACTAGCGCCTTGCGGAGCGTTTTTAAAGCGTGTCGTCGGATCGTTATTTCTCGAGTAGAGTTCTCTATATTTGATGGGCTTATCTTTAGGAATGTCGAAGTCGCGTGTAAGTGAAAAGAAGACGCTTTTAGATCTACAAATATTTGACATTTCTATGTAGAGAAATTTTTGAATCGTATTTAGTACAGATTCGTAGTTGTTGATATTCCATTGATTGTAAACATCGATGAACGAAGGAAGCTTTTTGAAGACGTCGCCATTATGACGACCTACTTTGCCCCCTGTGAGAGCAAATACTCAGTTAATGAGACTGCAATCTGTACATCCTTCTACGCAGAATCTAAAGGAAACGACGCGAGTTTACGGTTACCCCGATTCGCCACTATTCAACTTTGACGTCGACAACTAATCGGCGGTAAGGTGGTGTAAACTTTTCACTCCGATAAAAGTATGCGACTAACTGGTTTCGGTAATTGGTCGTTCAATGTCCACTCGATGGCCCATGAATATTCATTAGAAATTAAAATCCAATTCATTAAAGCAAGAAGTATATTCCTCGAACTCGGACTACCCTTTCTACGCCTCCGGTTCATTAATCACTTTTCAAGCAACAAAGTGCATAGACACCGCGGATAGTTGCTAAGCGACGACAGCGGCGGGCAATCAATGAGTGTGAAATTTTTGCTGCACGAGCGCGGATGCGTGGGTGTTGTCGTAAGACCGTATCGACCCTGTGGACGGCATCGTCGCCCATGGCAACCTGAGTCCTCGTCATTACCGTCTTCCAGGGACTCTCGAAGACGCATGTTCGGTCCAGTTTCTGTACAATGCCGGCAGTTGACGTGACTCACAGACGGAGGATTAGGATGCTGGCGGAAACCGATCGAGGGGAGAGTTTTATAGAGTCTGATTTGTGTTTGTTTGCCTTTCTATTATTCTTTCCGGGAAAATTGTCCGACGACTTTTATTGTCATTTGTAAATACGATATTCAAAACTCGAACTAGTAGGAATTATTGCGTAAACAAATTATAGGTATAACGAAATCTTACACACGAATACTATTCACAACCTTTCTCTTAAAATGTAAATAATTTGCTCTCATTATCTCGATGCTTAAATAAGAAAAATTAAGAGCGAATGCACAGCACGTACTCGAGCCTCCGAGCAGCGCTCGAAAAAGCTCCCCTCCCCTCCGGATACTCGAAAATATAATGTACAAGATCGTCTTTGGATATGCGCGCGACAACGAGGACAGCTGCAGTTTTCGCGGTGCTCTTCATTAGTCCACCGAGATGAGGACTCGGCGTGGGCGTCTCTGCCGACAAGGAACCCTCGGGAGAAAAAGGAGGAGGACACTCTGCTCACGTGCTCCGATCCGAGCTCGCCCTCATCGTACAGTCTCGAAGGAAAGTCTGGCTTTTGAAAAACGGCCAAGAGCTGATTACTTATTGTTTTTTTTTCTTTTAATTTAAAATTATTGATCAGTTAAATTTTTTTCAGAAAGTTTTTTTACAACGGAGCTGTCGAAAAAGCAGATTTAAAGTTAAAATTAAAATCACGCTAAGGTATAATAAATTTTAGCCGCCTCATCGTCCTCTCTAAAATAACTTACCAGCTTCTTGCAAGCAACAACAACAACTACAAAAGTAAAGCAAAAGAAAGCCAAGCGAAGACGGCGCGCTCGAAAATAACGAAGCGAATCCATTCCGGCGCAACATTAACTTCTTCCCTCGGCGACTTTTGGCGGCGACTTTACGGAGCCCTGCAACGACGCGGCCTTAATTTCGCCTCGTCTCTGGGCAGCAGTGCTTTGAGGAGAGAGAGAGAGACGCCTTGTCGCCGTCTAGTTAACGCTCTCTCCCGCGTACTTTTTACGGGCACAAAGCGACACGGGACCGGGCTCTTTCCGCGATGTAGCACCGAGCGGAGGAGGCGAGAGCGAACAGGCGCTGTATAGACGGCGCGCCGTTTTAATTGAGCTCCGGATATAAAGAGAGATGCCTCTCGCTCGTTGCGTCGCGCGTAACCGATGCTAATAATTGCTTTTTCTTTCGAACTGAGCGTTGGGATGAGGTACAGGTCGTTTTTCGAATTCATGGGAAATTTAGAAACTCTCACCGCGTTTTAACGGTATTTATTGTGGCAACGCTTGAATGGACCATTAAAGCCAAAGAGATAAGTTCAAAGGTACAGATGTCGCGGATATCGGCCTCTCCGTAATAATCTCGGGGATAAAGGTAAATTTTCGCGTCTGAATTTCCCGCGCCTGGATCCGCCGAGGAGCAGCACCTTTTGAGAAAACGCGGCGCGCGCGCGGCGAATCGCGATTTCTCGCCTGACTCTCGTCGGACAATAACGGCGGTAATAATTCTATCGGGCCGCGCTCAATGAGAGGCTCGTAGGCTATCGACGCCACGATCTACGCGTACAGCCGCTTTCAATTATGCATTTTTAGGGCTCATTGTTTTTTTTTCTTTGTGGTTTTTTTTTGCGCGCGCCAAGCGCCGCCGATAAGAATGCTAATGACGCATCCACGACTTTCCATCGTCGATTTTCGCTTTTATAAGGATTCCGCGCCGAGTTCGAATGCGAGAGGAGAGAGAGAGAGAGAGAGAGACGTAAACCTCGTTTTCCAGCTGGAAATTATTAAACCCAATTACGGCTACGTCATAACACTCGTTTATCTTGAATTATCGTCCGCTAAAGAGGAGAAAGTTCCCCTCTCGTTATCGCCTCGGGATCTGCGAAAACTCGCTCTCGAGAGATAAGGGGAGCGTAATCGGATTACGGCGGCGGGGCGTCTACCGCGGATCGGATGGAAAATATATCTAATAGGCCGTCGAATACCGCGAGTCCATGTGTCACGATCCGCGCGTTCCGCGGAAAACCGCGACCGCAGAAACGCACCGGCGGCACGTAAGCTCTCGGTATTTGAGGGAAAAACTCGACTCTCGCTCCTTATTGTGCTTTATTCGACTTCTAGGTATACGGCATTTCAGTGCTTATTGTACCGATGGGCTTTAAAGGCAAGCGGCGATAATAAGTGCGAGCGATGCATATATTTACCTAATAAAAACTATTCTTTACGTCGACAAGTTTAATTCGGATTTTCTGCGATGCAGTGGCGCTTATCTTTCGTTTAATCTTGCAAAATATAATTATTAATTTTTCACGTTATCTTGATTAAAGGATCGGTAGAAAATTTTTAGAAAGTTAATTATTTGTGCTTCCTATAATTTATTGGCGAAGCTTCGTTTTTTCTTCCCCTCGTTTAACTTGAAAAAAGGAACGCTCGGAAAGTTTGCCGATCATTCCTAAAAGTGTTACATCGTTTTCCCAGGTGATAGGTTTAAGGAGCAATTTGCGATGATGATCAATCCGGAGACTCGGGAATAATGCTCAGTAGTATTCGTAACGGTACAGCGAGCCGTGCCGCGTGGAAAGCATGGAAAAATTCCGTAACGAATTTCGAGGAGAGGAGTGTAAAAAAGTCGAGCCTGGAAAAAACGGGGGGATTATTCTCACTTCGCTCTGAAGCGAAAGCGGCATAATCCGGCGACTTTTTCTGACACTTTGCTTCTGGGTGACAATTGCAGAAAGAAATATCGGAGACCTCGACGTACTTTAAGTATCTTTAAAAGAGATTCTTGCTTTATGCGGAGATTTATGAATGTAAAAATTGAGATAATTTCGTGAATTAATTACACTGATTCGAAACACGATTTGGAGCATGTAACCGGCCGATCTTTACATTCGGATTAGATTTGAAATTCTAATGGAGCCGAAATTAATAAATGTAGCTTACAAGCTCTCGACTTTTGAATGAGATGATGATTAATTTTCGTCTCGAGCGGTGCTGTTGTGAGACACGTTATTCTTTTGAAGATGAATTGAAAAGAAAATTGCTTTAATGAAATTTAATGACAGGATTGATGCCTGATAGGCAGTAAAATGTATTATTTTAAAAAATGTCAAAAAGACGTTAGTCTTTAAATAATAAAACAACGAATTATAACTCTTTGTAGCAATTGTTAAAAGTATTAAATCCTGATTAATTTTTGTCTGCGATTCGAAATAAGTCCAACTATACGAATTTTCGACGTTCGTTTCGAGTCCGCAATGCCGGAACTCCACGGAGGGTATGCACATCCTGCGCAAGAATTCAGTGAATATCGAAGAAAGTTTCCGTGCATAAAAAGTCAATCTATTCTCTTACTGAAAAATGTATTGCTAACTGCTTCTCCGAATGGCAAGTTAAAATATTCAAGCAATGCTGGCTCACGAGATGCTGCGAATTACAGCGGACAAAAAGCAAATTATCCAGCCATCAAAGATCGATCAGCGCGGAAAGTGAAACTCTGAGTGAGAGAGAGAGAGGGAGCATTGACACAATGTTCGTCCATTAAAACGGTACCGTTAATTCGAAAATTTTGTTTAATTAGAAAGAAGCCGCTTATCGGACAAGACGAGACTCCGACTCGATTTCTAAGTCTCGTTGCGTGCGCAATTAACAATGTAAAGCGCGTATAATTGGCGCTGCTCTCGGCGAAATATCACCGGACGAGAGGCGCGAGTCGCGGGATTTCACGTGTGTGTTTACGCGTCATAAAATCGAATGCGTGCAGGAGGTGAAAAAAAAAACATTCGAATCGGCCAGATCGAGCAATGATACCGAGGTTTTGCGAGCTTTTACCGGGGATTCTGTGCTTGTTCACTTCTGGTGGAAAGAATCGCGTTATTGCATGCGAATTGAGCAAATCAACAGCTGATATCTCGAATCTCGAACGTAAACAGTAGAATTTTCTTCGGCTACGGCAAACTTTCGTTAAACTTACCTTTGGTCGACAGCATTTCCCGAGTAAATAAACCTCGTTTAACTCGTCGTTTGGCGCGACGTGCAGTCTAGGTTTTATCAAAGGAATCCACCCCACGGCACGTCATGCGGTGATGGCCTTAATTACCGCTGATACCGTTTGATAATACCCACTTGAAACCGCTAGGCAATAAAAGAAGACACGCGCACTTCTTCAATTAACTTTCAATGAAAGGCACGAAGATAAAAGTAAGCAGCGCTGATTGAAGTGGAGCAGCAAGTCGTTTCAGGCGCCTTTTTCTCCTTAAGCCAACACCGGGAATCTATTACTAATAACGTAAAATTTCGTTTACCGACCAATTTGCCGCCGCGGGGGAAAGAAATGAGATTGAAAGAGTATGTATTTTAAAAAATTGAATGTTTACTTTTCGACCTTTTTTTAATCACGTTTTTTTTAGGGTTTATGCTGCTTAAAAAAATATATAAAAATATTTAAAAAATATATTGTGTTTGTGAATTTTATTTATTGAAAAAGAATTAATTTTTAATATTAAAAAACAATGGCTTAACTTAAATTTACCATAAAATTTAGAGAACTTTAAAGTATCGTTTTCCAGTTTCAATCATTTTTGCGTGCTGTTTTCTTTAAGAATAAACACTAATACTTACATGATTTACTGATTGAGAAGACTAATTACATAAATGTTCGAAACTACTCTTTACGTTACAAATACAGGAAAAAATATTTATATCGTTCTAAAACACGCAATCTGCAGGATCTACACGCTTGAGAAGCAAAGGAGACCTGGAGATATTGAAGTTACGATTGAAGTTCACTGAATAATTTACAGAACCGGATAACTGTAAACAAAGTAGTGCAGTTTACACGCGACCTATTTGCTTTCTTTATCAGATACTCTAATTGAGGCACAATTAGTCTGAATCTCTTTTTTTCGGTTTTTTTCCTTGTATCTTTAAGCGCTTAATGAAAGAATAATTAGGTTCTATTTCATTTTAACGTATTATTAAATAACTCTACTACGCTTTCCATTTTCATTTGAAAAATGTGTTTTGAGAAAGTACCACTTGGGAAAAATGGCATTAATTTTATACACCGATACACTACTCGAACTCTAAAGCCCGATATCCCATAAGTTCTCAAGACGTCGATGAAGGTAAAACTGGTTCACAGCTACGGGAATGTGAATAATAGACTGCGGTGTAGATTTTTCCGAGTAAAAGTAAAGAAGCTTACTGCGGGTTTATTACGTCGCGCGGAAAAACAGATGGCCTAGATAACGCAAATGTGTGTTATCGGAGCCAGTTTATAACAATAAACATTGAAAATTTGGTCAACCATGATCTCCTACCTTTTCTTTATTGCGAAGGAGAAAAGTGTCATTAATCGTAAGAACTCACCTGAAACAGAAATGAAAATATGAATTAGTTATGATTGCACTTTCATGAAAATGGAAAACAAAGTTAAATGTTAAGTTAATATATTGGAAAGCGCAGATAATTTTATTTTAAATTACAATTCATTAATTTAAGCTTTCTACATTAATACTTTAAAAGAAAAAAATGATCTGAACAAATTTTTTTTTACTTTATTCAAATTATAAATAGTACTTTTATTTTAAGAAAGTAAATGAACGTTTGCACAATATTTTTTACAATTTAACCTTTAACTTCGTATAAAATGTTCAATGAAATATAAAGACGTAATTTTAACGACTATGTGCAAATTTCGCAATAACTCATGCATTATTTTAAGATCTAACGATTCGCATGATTCATGAACAAAGTTTTGTAACTAAACAGTTAATAATACGGCATTTAAGATGGAAATTACCACATCACTAGTTTCTCAATTATTTTATCTCTTGTAGCATCGCACGACAGTTTCATATGCTGCACCCGAACGTTCTAAATGATATTTGAAACTTTATTGAAAATGCATATTCAATTTTTGAATGATTACGTTAAAAATATGTGTACTTTTTATATAACTGTCTCGTGCATACTTGAAATGCTGTATCATTTAAAAAGCCCTGTTTTAAATATAAACTTCAGATAACCGGAAAACCCTTTGATCATTGAATTGTTATCCTTGTTCTCTCTTATCCCCCTAGAATTTCTACGCAAACTTCTGCCAATGCACAGATTTCTACCTGACCAGTATCTGCATCGTCTCTACTTCTGATTCCCGCCGCGAAGCGGCAGCACCTTTCTCTCCCAGCTCCCTCGGTCGGTCATTGTCGCGAGCGCGAGCGCCCCTCGCGGCAAATTCGTGAAGCCGCGCGGTTATGC
Organism: Ormyrus rosae; assembly: GCA_035047165.1. Taxonomy (NCBI): domain Eukaryota; kingdom Metazoa; phylum Arthropoda; class Insecta; order Hymenoptera; family Ormyridae; genus Ormyrus; species Ormyrus rosae. The sequence continues at coordinate 11,154 of JAWWML010038484.1, forward strand.
GCGGCGCGCGCACTGCACTGCTCTCTATCTCGGACGCTTTTAGCTGCACAGTGGAATCGCCAGGAATCGATATATTCACCTCGCGAGAGAGAGAGGCATGGTGAGTTTCCACGAGCGCGTGCCGCGCCGGCTCCCAAGTATGCGTGCATGCGTAAAATTAGATTCACACTTTTTTTTGGGACCGGCTTTGGATTGTAGGACAGTCCGATGCTCCTTTTTCAGGGTGGCGAGAGGCGGAATTGTTTGGAAATTTTGAGCGAATTCGCTGTGTTTAGGAGAAATGATTAAATATTGGCGAGACATCGTTGGTTTAAGAAAATTTAAGAAGCGGTGTAGAACGCTTTACGAGTTTTTTTACGCAATTTAAAAACAAAATTTTTAATTAAATTTATCTAGATTCCATTGAAATTATCCTATGAATTTTAATCCTGCAGAATAATAAAATGCGACTATTAAAACGGATCATATGCGTATTAGTAATGATAACTTTTTGTTTATTTATTCATTGCTTAAAAATTTTATGAAACAGTAACTACATAAATTTCCTAATTTGGAATAAACTATGAAATAAATATTTTTCTTTTATCCATGGTGAAAAAAATTTCAGTTTCATCCACCATCATTCATATATCCATCTCTTTTGTGTCAATTCAACAGGCACAAAAGCAAAGTCCAATACAAAAGATTGTGCAAATGAGAATCCCGATTGGTACTTGATTTCCGCGTATCGAAAACGTTATACAATGAAAACGAAGCGCCTCGAACTCCAATTCTCAGCCCTCGTTCCTCTTCCTCAGTTGCCCAATACAAGAATGACGGAAAATGACTGTGTAATTACACGGTTGCTGACCACCAGTGCCGATTTTGCGAGCCGAGGAGAGCCCAATTACACGTTGCGCTGCTCAAAAAATCGGCGGGGATCGATTCTCTATTGAAAGGACTGTAATTTTCAAATTAAAACCCGGACCTGCGCGCAGTTCCTCGAGATTTTGAATGACTGGCTTCTGCCACTGATGGGAAATGTCAGCGGGATCAAGAAGGAGCAAAAGGTTAGTTGCTCTGATGAATTTATTACGAGAGACTTGTTGCTTGGTTGGGGGTAAAGGGTTCAAGTCGTGATGAAGCTTTATGGTAAAATGATTGATCGTTCGTTTGAAAGGAACAATTTGGTATTTGAAGGATGAAGCACGATAATTAGGATAGAATAATTAACGACGATTGAAATACAGCTTTCTACGAGATTTGCACTTTCTCATATTAATCACGCTGGATCAATTAGTCTTGAAACAATTGATTTTGAATTTAGCTAAATTTAGTAACATTTTTACGACAACCTATATTTACAGAGATGCTACATATGAACTATAAAACCGTTCGTCTGAGTTATAAATTGCAAAATCATCAAACCAAGATAAGCAGTAAAACAGGCCGTATAAATCAGCTGACGCATAAGTAACGAATTTCCCGGAAGCATCTCAGAAAACTTGACCTACGCAAGACTTCATTTCCTCGTCTCTTAGACGAGCTCCCGGAAAGGCTGGCAATTGCCTCCCAAAGAACCATCCCATGTTGCTTATCCATTACCGGTTGACCCAATGGCTCTCTCGGTACACAGCGCAATGCTCGTGTTTAAAGACGGCGACGGGCAAAGAGGGTGGACAGCTTTCTTTCCTTTGGGGTCAGCTAATCAAGCAACTACTACCGTTGCTCAACATCGAGAGAATGGGAGAGGGCCATTATGCAAAGTGGCCATCTCGCGCTTGCAGCTTCATTATTATTGCGGTCCCATGGCTGAGCGCAACCGCGAGTCCTATCTTTAAGAAGGCCTCCTTTGTTGAAATGAAAACCCGAGAGAAAGGGGAGGGGTGTTGGAAATTATCATCTTTTACCGCGGATCGCTTTGTGCAATCTTCAAATGTTATTTGAGATGAAGACCGACTTCAATTTATGCAGCTGATTTATTTCCAAGAGATTTAACAACTTGTCTAACTGGCTTGGAAAAATATCGGGCAAGATTTCACATCACCAGCTATATAAAGCGACAGATTCAGAACACGCTCAAAACTGATAATAGCGCAAAATACACTGCTTCAGTATGCCATATTTTTCTCTGCCACGGTGTGCACCTTTCTTTCTAGCAAAAGACATACTTTTTCCTAAAGTTTCCGAGCTGAAAAAGACATATTCCTTGCCATCTAGTGAAATTGCATCTAATTTTGAAGAAAGTGCAGCGCGCACGTCTCATAAAGTAATATGAAGCAGTGGTGCATGTAAATCACAGTGAAACGCCGAGCAGTTCGGAGACCGCAAACTACTTTAATGCGGTGATCTAAATTCAGTGGTTCGCCTCGAAAGGGGAGAGGGGGGCACAAGAGGACAATGCGGATGGCCGCTGGGCAAATCACTCGGAAGCTTGTGCTTTTAGGATTACAGCCTTTGCGCGCATTGTTTTCCGAACCTTTGATAGCCGAAGTCTCTGGGTAATTGGGACGATTTCTAATTGCACGCGGATGGGAAACCGCCTTTTTTCGATCATCCTTCAAAAACGGTGTTTCTTCTAATTTCTAATGATAAATGTCGCGTGCATGCTTTTATCTTAGGATCCGAGCGAACCGAAAGCTTTTAAATTAGGTAGATTGAAATCTTGAAGCGAAACTGCCACGCACAAAAGGTGAATGAGTGAAAAGGCAGCTTTGAAGGACTTACGGCGCAGCAGCAGCAGCCATTGTGTACTTTTCCGCCTTTGTGCAAACACGCGATTATTGTTCGAGGAGTTAAAAGATCATCGGCGCCATTGCGTGGGAGGCGCGATATATTCCATTGTGACGATCGCGAGACAGACGTGGCGCGGAATATAAGCACGCGTGTCTATATTTTAACTGATTCATCAGTGCTAATCTTTTGCCAGTTCGAACGAGGCAGATTCCGTATGCAAAATTGCAACTCTTGATTAAAGGAAAGGCCACTTTTTTTTGTGATATAATAAGAATGCACCTAATAAGGCCGATAAAATAAAAATAACAAATAAACGTATGCAAAAACAAAATTGTATGTATTTTGCAATGAAAAGCTTGGGTATACCTGAATGAATATTATTAATACGATGTTGTAATATTATATTTGTGAAATAATTAACGTTAATTTTACGGCTGTGCAATGAAATAAACAAGTTCAGCATTCGAGCTAATTATTATCACGAACACAAATATTTTTAAAGAAAGACAAAATCGAAAGAAATTGATATAATAAGTTGCACAATTTTATAGCCAGTATGTGATGAAAAAGTAATACGGTATGATTGAAACTGCGTCACCGATTGTGAGTGGTTTAAAAATGTCTATAGGAAAAATCAGTCCCGTTCCATTAACTTGAGTTAAATAGAAGCTCCACAACTTTAATGCTCGAAAATAAATCGAAGGCGTAAAACTTTCTCCCTCTTTGCTGAAAGAGAAACTGGATATAAAAATAGCCGAGGACTGGGACAAGAGGACTCGAAGGGGCGAGTATAACGAATATTACGGCGCCGAGCACTTTTAAATTTTGACGTTATAACTTCACTAAAGGCTATTATTACCTTAAGCAATTGAAAGAAGAGAAGACTTTCACTAAATTAAAAAAATTCAAATTTTTTTTTAAATTATTGAACTAAATTTTTTAAATTTTTAATTTATTACAGTTTTAAAAAATTATTTAATAAACATTATTTTGATTAAATAAAATAAAACTGTTGCAAATGTTAAATTTTTTATTTTAATTCATTTATTATTTAAAACGAAATTAAAATTATAAAAAGTGAACATCGATTTCAATGAGCCATAGTTGATTTGAAATCGTAAAGGACTTTTATTCGATTAAATTCAGAAGTTTTCTGTATTCAACTTGGTGAAATCAACAAGTGCATATTCTTTTTGCCTTACTAATGAAAAGTAGCTTTAAAATTCATTTGACTTTTAATTTAAGATCAGAATTTATCGATAAAAATTTTTGTCTGCTAATTTAAATTTGAATTTTATTTTTGTTTATTTAAAAAATCTTTATTTTTAAATATTATATGTACACGTTATGAATGATTCATTTTATGTAATTCAATATAATCAAAGAAATAAATTATTAATATCAATTTGATTTATCCGTTATTTAAATGACATCTTCAGCCGTTTCGCGCACCAAGTTATTAATAATAATGAGTAAGAACAGTGCGAGATCAACTCTTTTGATTGCAGAGAACATTACCATTGCTAATAGTTTTCAATTTTTTGCAAGCACGTTACATTTGAAACACTGCACCGAAACCTTTTCAAACGAATAGCAGGAACGACAAGAATGCGGCATTAGATCAGTCCCCTTTAAAATTCCCTCTCAACCAATTTTTCACCTCGCAACAAAGTAAATCAATGAATTGGTGAAATTCGAAACCTCGAAAGAGTTTCGAACAATCTGTTCCGAGTGTCTTCCGCCGCTGGCTGCATGGAAACGGTGCCGGCGAGTCTGCCGATTCGGATTATATAAATAATACGAATGCGGCTGCATATTCAAGCGGCGTTTTACATTATGACGCCGTTCCTACATGGATATGCGGCATTCCTGCACTCCGCTCCGGGTAACTCAATATCGCGCCCACCTCGCGTTCATGTACGTTCACCCCGGACTTTTCCGACCTCGAACCAGCAGGAAAACTCAATTCCAAGTGGCTCGAATTTACTGCCGCCGAAAGCGAATTTGTTGAATGCGATTTTTAACAATTTTTTTTAAAGAGAGTGGATTGAATGATTATGACAAAAGTATTATTGATTAACGTTTTAAGTTTTATCGTTAGCTATGTTTCGTATAAAACCTATCATTCTGGAATAGTAAAATCAGGTTTATTGTTTAATAAAGTTTGTGCCCAATAATTTTTTTAGTGAACCCTTATCGTAAAACTGAAAGTACATATATTTCCAAATTATATTAACAGGTACATAATTCACATGCATTCTTACATAAGTAATTTCCTTCCTGTTAATTATTGCTAATTTCGAAAGCAGAAATACAACGTCCAATATAAAGTTCTTATTTGCATAACAATGTTGAACTTAATGGGTAATTGAATCTTTTTCATGTTTTTATCATCGCGTTTAAATTTGTCTGTATAGGTAATATATTCTACTATATAAAACAGTGTGAATAACTTGTGCTCTACATACCGGAAATTCAACGGAAAGCTATGAGAGCTCTATACTATCGAGTTCATATGAAATATTTCTCCATTACATCCATTTCTTCTAGTTCAATCTTTCTTATGGATTGCGTTTATGATTTACTTGTATGTATTTTTGGGGTCTATTACACCAACAGAGCAAACCCAGCGGAATGAAAAGAAAACGTTGGATAATTATTAACTAATGTTTAGCTAATTAATTACGAAAAGCCATAATTTCTAACCAGTGCCCAAAACCCGTTTTCTATAACCATAAACTCAGCAGAAGTTATACATTACAAGTTCGCGTACACATAAAGTACAAGCACAGCTCGAAAATGTTTAATCAGAAGCGAATGCATTTCCCACGAGAGAAAAACCTGCTGCAGACGATTATTCCACTTTGATTAAAGGCATAATTCCCATCTGTTACAGAAACACACCCAAACCCGTGCTCCTCCACACCCGCGATCAATTATTGAAAACCTGCGCGCCTAGCTGCCTAGCAACCTTCACACCCGAGCCCATTATTAATACACTCAGAAGGCAACGGTTCGCGAGCCGCGAACAGCGAATTAACCTCGAGAGCCGATAAAAAGGGCCAGCCGCAGACTTGGCTTCGAGAAGAAGAAGAAAATCGATTCACCTGGCAGAGAGCGGGCACGAACAGCTTATAAGCCGCCATAGAGGCTCCTGTGATCAATAAATTGTCCTGCAGGTGAATGCGAGTAGTCGAGCGAGCCGTGCAGTCGAGCGCTAACTTTTCCCTGCGACCGCGTGAATGCGCGTATAATAACGCTCGGAATTCCCACATGAATTTCGCTGCACAAGCGTGTCTGGCACCGAAAAACACGCGTCGATACACGACCGCTAGCTTCCTGTCTATCATCCAACTCCGGTGCACTGTAAGTTCTCGTGGGAATCGCGGAAAAATCAACGTCCTTGTTTCGAGGTTTCGGTATCGAGGACCGATTGTCATTGGGAATGGATGTTAATTATTTTGTGTCTGTGTGCTTGGGGGTGCATTGTTTCACGTGAGAAAGATTGTTACGTTACCGCTTTCTTTTCAAAAGAAACCGTCGAATTAGTGGGGCATCAATTCTATTTCGTTCACTGCAAGTGCATCTTCGAAGGCTATATTGAATTCTCGTATAAGCAAGCACCTTTTTTTTTTAAATCAGTCACTAAATATTTGAATTACAGTCGAATGTGTAAAACAAACGTCCATCGCGGTATCAGATTGTTATCGATCAGGCAACTTAAAAATAAACGTGATCAATGGGTTCGCTGGCGTCCTTAAGGGATATTCGCAATGACTCATGCTGACGTTCGTGCATTTGCAGAAGCGTCGTCGAGCTTAAGCGTGAAAAAGCACAAAGGATGCGTGATTTACCTCGAAGGACAACGGTGACGGGCCAATCGGACCGGTCCAACCTCTTGCAACACCACATAACCTCGGAGAGAAATTAGTTGTCGTGCAAAATTAACAAAGAGTCCGCAAAAACACCAGGGATGGACTCGAGGAGGTTATACACTCCCTCGTGTGTCGCTCTGGCGAGAGTGTGTGACGTCACTCGCCGCGAGGAGGGAGGCAAAGGGGAAGGGAGGGCCGACGTTTCGCTGAACTTGAGTCCGCGAGTCGCAATCGAGTCGGCTACCAGACAGGGTGGTAGTGTACGGCGCCACCGTCGCCTCGCTGACGGTTCGCCAAGTCGATAGACCTATGGGTGAGGGTAGACACGCAAGCATTAGTTGCCACGTGCTGGTTAGGGGAGAGATAAAAAGAGAGAAATGCAGGGGAAGGGAGAGACGTGACCTCATGGAAGGTCGATAAGATCTGAGAGTCGGAGAAGATTAGACGATATCTATTACCCCTGGGATTTTGCCGCAAACTGACTTGTTTGAGGATTATTAGAGATGCTGGTTGCGGGGCGCCGTCGACGATCGTTCGAGTTAAGGGTTGCTCCGGCTAAAGCGACAGGTTAACGAACCCATATTAAATTAGAGCTTTCTTTAGTTCATTTTTTCCAGCCTTTCTAAGTTACATGTACCCAACACGATATCGAAGCCAAAATGAAGACTTTCAACGTCTTTTAAGAGATGTTTAATCTCATTGTGGCGTACTTATTGTTTTAGCTTTATTTCAGTGTTTTTTATTTTATTTATGGTTACTCTCGGAATGACTTTTCTAATTATTGTTATAGTGGTAACGTGAAACTGTCTCAGTAGGTCATGAAGCTTTGATAAAAACGTAAAGCATTGCAAAAAAAAACATTTAGAATTTGAGATATAAATCTTGCGGCACAGTAAAAGCCGCGTAACACGAAGCCTGGGTGTAGCCTTCTTGAATTCTAAATCGATCCTTTACTGCTCGACTGTTTCCTCAGGCAGTCAGAGTGCAAGCTATTTTATTGCAGATATACTGCGATGTAGCATTCGAACAACAATATATAGCTAATAAAATTTGCATTGCATTTAAATATAATCCTTCGTTTTGGATCTATCCATTTTTCAAGATTTGTTCAAACATATTTTACCCATTAAAAAAAAAGTTATTTTCAATGAATAACAAATGATGCAATTTTAAATTGCTTGAGAAGAATACTTGATCAATTTCTACTCCAGCCCTGTTGGAAGTTTTCATCATTATTTCGTCAGTGTTTGACTGGCAATTTTTTAAAAATTGGCCTAGTTTTTGACTATATATATAATTTAATTATATACATAAATATACAAATCGGTAATTACTGGGACTTTTTTTATACGAATCGGTAATTTGTGGGACGCTATATATACAGGGTGTCCAAAAAGTACCGGAACGGTTAAATAACTCGCCGGGAAAGTATTTTCGCTAAAAACACTAAATAGGGAAAATTTATGATTTTGAAAAAACTATCTAGTGGAATTGACATTTTTGGGACCTACTAAAATTTTGGAACCTTGTAAGTCCCAAGTGAAATTTTTTTAAATAGGAACCCCTATTTTTTCCTTTAAATCCGTTTTCAGAAAATTTTACTTTCAGATAGGTATTTTTGATGGCATCCTGGGTCACTTTTTGGGACTTTTGGGCCCAATATTTCTTTTCTTTCACACAATTTATCATTTTAAGTGGTAAGTGATTTTGAGATCTAATACCATTTAAAAAATAAGATAGGCTAATAAGGCCCAAATCAGCTTTTGGGTCTCAAACTTTGATATTTCTAATTATGAAGTGGAAATACACCTTAAATCACTTATTACCGGAGAAAAATCGATATTAGTCCCATAAGGCCCAAAACAAGTTTTGGGGCCTTAATTTTAATTATTTTAAATAAAATATGAGAATATGCTGTAAATGCACTATTCACGTAAAATAACACATTTTTATAGGAAGAAAATTTACATTGGGTCCAAAAGGATCAAAACTGACTCAGGATGACATAAAAAATACCTGTTTGAACGAAAAATTTTCTGCTGAAAATAAATTTGGAGGAAAAATTAGAAGTTCCTATTTAAAAAATTTAAATTGGGACTCACAAGGTTCAAAATTGTAGTAGGTTCCAAAAAATGGCAATTCTGCCAGATAGCTTTTTCAAAATACTAAATTTTCTCCATTTAGTGTTTTCAGCGAAAATGCTTTCCCGCCGAGTTATTTAACAGTTCCGGTACTTTAAGCAAAGATTTTCGAGACCCAGTTAACTACATGGCTACACATTTCTTTACAAAAGTTTTCAACATTTTTAACAATATTCTCGTGAAACTCACAAAAAAAAAATTATGTTCGATACTAATGTTTAAATTGATTATTTACCTCGCGAGACATTTTTCGCCTGAGCAAAGCGAGAATAATCAACTTCCACACCCGTGTCGAAAAGTATTAAAAATATATGCATTTGCTCGCTACAAAAAGTATCGGCGAAAAATCTCATTTTTTAAATATAAAATTTTAATCTACATTTACATTCTACATTTACATTCTAAATTTACTTATTAATCCTACAAAATTTTAATTACATTCTTATTTAACATATAAATTTTTATTTAAATTCTTATTAAAAATATTTCACCAATGAAATTGGGCAAATATTGGCGACCAGGTCAAAAATAATGGTGAAATTTCCCACAGGGAGATAACGCAGAAATCAATACTCGTCGACCATCTTGAGAAGATTCGCCCATCCGTTACTTTCTACACAAGAAATTCCAACACGACCGGTCCTGGCCGGCCTTGAGCCTGACCTTCGGGACTTAGAAGTCGAATTCTGATGATCGCCACGAGTATTGCTTTGAGTAGAAGGAATATTTTCACCAATTTTTTTACGCTAAATTCCATTTTATCTTTTGAAGTAATTGGTCTAATCGGACTGTTTATTTACGGAAGCAGGAAAAAGCTGTTTCAGTAAAAAAGCGCCACCGGTTAGGAGAAATTTCACTTTTTTAAATCGAACGGGTATAACGACTTTTTCGCGCAATTCCAGATACTTATTTATCTCAGTCATGTTGACCTTTCGCCACTAACATACGCAGCTCAGCTGATACTTATGCATAAGAAGATCCTCTGAGAATCACGTACAACTTGGTAATTCAGTAACAGGTTTTCGAAACTTTGCGTTACAAACTGAAGAAAGCACGGAACAGCGGATATTACGCGTCGAAATTGCCGGGGAGGATGTTGGGTAACGCAAAGAAAAAAAAAACGCAAGTCGTGAGCTCATTCTCGTCCTGACGAATTCCGGGGGAAAGATGGGCCTCGATTTATGGAGCCGTCGCACAACGGCGTAATTACGCAAGAATTCCCGATCATCCGCGGGCCTTTAATTTCCGGCATCTGCATTCTGCGCGCTGCAGTTTTTTTAAGCGCCAAATTTATCACCGCGGCTCCGTTTAACTTTTTTAGAATTTGGGTCTTTTGAAGAAATTGGAAACCGAATTGGCTTTATAGTACGTTTTTTTTCCTTCAAATTTTAGAGCTGGGTTAAAATTTCCTTTTAAAAAACAGGTTAAGAGCCTGCGAGACGAAAAATGGTACACGTTATACTCTGAATTCCCTTATTTTAATACCATACGTTACACATATTCATCTAAATCATTGCACACGGTGCATGTTTCTCAATTATAAATTAAGCCTCTGGTTAACCTCAAAGTCTCTCGACACCGTTTATCGTTACTTGAAGCGCAAAATTCTACAAAATAACGAAGGTTTGCAAAAGAAAACGGTAAAACAGGTATACAGGACTTCGCTGACATTTTTATAAAAGCCTCGCACACGTCGACTGCTCGCGCACGTGCGCACAAACTCGCCGGGACTTGGCTCTCGGAGAAAAGTGGGCCGGGCCTCGATTCCCAGGCTCTCGCGCACGCGACACCACGCGCGGCGTTAATTCATTAGATTCTCGCGCGCCAACTCTGACGCGATGCTTTTCATAACGGCGCGCCTGCGCGAGAGAGGTAAGCGCGAGCTGGGAGTTGCCCGGAGGAATTTCGTCCGATTGTGTGCTCAGCCGATGTTACCAGAGATATTGTAATCTGAAATATTTTTGTGATAAAGCTGAAAGCAGAGTGCAGTAAACTAGTATAATGCGTGTCACAATAAGCTTTAATTTTCATTTTTGCATTTCTATTATCATTTTCATAACGTTGTATATCTGCAGACCAATATTTGCTCGGTTAGTCCACATTTCATATAGCAGAACTTTCAAGCTCGAATGGAACTCTTTAGATTTCAATACCGAAGCAATATCGATCTTAGAATGCTGAAATCGCTGAAAGGCACAGACATTAATTCGGACGGTAAAATTCACGTGCAATATTGACGGACTGACAACTGCAATCGCGTCGCAGAAACGCAAGAAAGCGAAAACGCGCGTTCGTGCTATTACGGCCGGGGCGCGTCGCTCGATTGCTTCGGTAAACAAAGCGAGCGGAAATCGGCGTATAAAGTTCTGTACGCATCGGGCAGGTGACTCGAAAAGTGCTTTTGCTGAGAATGCGCTGTCGCCGATTAAATTTCACATTACCAAGCGGAATGGGTAATTCGACCCTCGACAGTTTTTCGATCGACTCGCTTATTTTGGTGGAAATTGCGGGCTTCGATTTTGCTAGGCTGCGCGATGCGGTGGGTAGTTTTTTTATTTAAATTTTCAATGGGTTTGCAAAGGAGTGAAACAATTCGGGAGGAATTTTATTAGAGGGAAAAGTTGTATTTCCCAGTTCGTTGTGAAATGTGGTTTTAAGTCCTTCCACGAGTTATTAAAGACTTTACTTTTAAGGTAATTATGGAGCGTAGTTTATTGCAACTCAACAAATGCAAAAACCAGTCGGCGCCCAGTTTTAATTGAATTCGATAAATATGTATGTTTGTAACGATATACGTCATAAAATTTTAATAATAATCTCTGCATCTTGATTAACTTAATATAATTGCTAATTTTATAGCGTGACTGATTGTGCTGCAGGGCAAAGGAACTTTATTCTTAATGCAAACCTTGTTAGCTTACATTGCTGAATTAGTGTACAAAGAAAGTTTCATATTTGCTTTAAAAGAAAGTTTTGCTTAAAATGCAAATTCGCTTTAAAGTTATAAGTTGTACAAAGGGAATTTTTTCTTTTAAATTTCTCGAATTAGTTTTACAACAAAACATAGACAGTAAAATCAGCAGCATAGTCGAGAGCCTGTAAAGTTTAAACAATTACGAACGTAAAAATGTAAAAAAAACGGAGGTGTTTACTGGTCGAATGGAAAGTCCTACTCTACCGCTCGGTCTATCAATCTGTAAGCTACTACGTAAAAGAGCCGGCATCTTATCGCGGAGCGATCCAGTAATCAGCTTGTTCGGTCATTGGACGACATCAGATTTCCGCGCAGCCAGGAGATAACAGCGGAGGAAGGAGAGCGCGGACGCGTGCACACATCAGGAGGCTAAAGAAGCGCAGCGCGGCCTTTAAATGCCAGCGCGAGGAGGGGGAGAGCCCCAAGGTCCTGCGCAGCGCGTCGCATAGCCTCCTCAGGGTCAAGTTCAAGATGCATCGCTTTTCGAGCGCATCCGCAATGAGGCCGATGCGCTTCCAAGGTGTGTCGGATTTTAACGGAAGAAAGGCGGTGTTCGGTGTAAAAGTGCCAATTTGATAGGTATAGTGTGATTAAAATGTGTGAGTAGCGAGTTTTTATATTTCAAGGACAATCTAGGCAACACTACTGTAGGAAAATGTATTCTTACGTAGACTATGTAAACTATTTAGGTAAAATTCAGGCGCGCTACGCAAGTCCTATTTGTTTTATTACGCTTATTAGAAATTTAAGTTCATCTGTGTCGCACAAATTACATAGTACTACTGAATTAATTCAGAATAAGTTTATAGCGATGGAGTTTAGTGTAAGTATAAATGTTTGGTGATTTTCATTAATGATTGCTTCGGCTAGAGACTATTTTAAAATTTATTTGAGACAGTAAATAAAGTTTTAAAACATTTTAATAATTAGTAATGCTATAAAGTTTGTTTAAATTACATTAATTCACTTATGCATTAAATGTACTTTACTTACGTTCTGCTCGACATTTATGACTTTATTCAAATCTAGACATTGGTACTAACCTGCAACAAAAATAGATTGTTATTAATATAAGTTTTAAATTTAGAACAAGTGATTTGAAAATAACTTACAATCTATAAACTGCACTCGCAGTTAAATAAGGATTTCTAATTTTAATTTAAAATTTATAACAAGCATACGATTTCATTGAATATTTTGGTGCATAACGAAATAATTCAAATTTTCCTTCATTCATGCAAAGGCGCTCTTAAATAACTGCCTGCAAATTAGTTTCCATATTTAGCGTGCGTAGCAATTGTATAATTCCGCCTAATTAGTCCATCGTTGAATGTTAAATCGAGCACTTTAAGAATCGGCGATGTCGTGTGTAGACTCCAGCGCCGCTGCAGCCTAGAAGTACTTAATTAGGCGTTATTAACCACCAAGACGATGATGATCGCACGACGAGCAATTAAACGCGCGATAAAATCGCTAGCATCGACTGACAGTTCAACTACCGGCGAGATATATTCCGTGAATAGAGCAAAATGAACGATCAAAATCCGCGGCTAATGTCGTCATCCTCCTTCTTGGTTTCATGGTTATAGTGCCAAAGAGGACGGAAGTCTTGTAAAACGGGATCGCGCTGGTTATTACGTGCCGGAAAGCACTGGATTTATAAAGAGCCTGGATTTAAAGCCCACAGCTCGATGCAATTATGAGAAAAACTGCTGACTGGAGGAAAAAGGCTAAATGAAATTCAATACGTTGAGACGTAAAAGCATTAAATTGATTTCTTTCATCTAGCATATCAGAATTTTATGAGAATAATAAATAACCTCGAGATCAATTTTTTTAATAACACTGAAAATGTAAAACTACTGAAGTAGAGCGAAGAATTTTCTTGAGTTTTCTAATAAGGAAATTGTTTTATGAAGGTGTAGATGGTAAACAAAAAATGTAGCTCTATCAGACACCAAGAATACTGTTGCTTTCGCATTTTGTATTAATAATCTTCTAATAAGAATCGTTTTTCATATTTACATAAGAAATACAGGAATCACGTTCATCTGACGATAAATTGAGAAATAGAACTATAAAAATATGTTATTTTCATAAAATCATTAACACTAATGCATTTTTTAACGTTTACCGGTGTTCCTTAAAACGAATATATGGAAATTATATATCAACAATATCCAATCTAACGATTAAACATGCATAGCTTTAAAGTAATAACTACCGACCTAGAAAACCGATTAACCCTAACGTATTGTTTACATAATCCTCTCGCAGATTGACTAATTAGAAGCAACTGGTTCTCCCAGCGAAGCAGGCACAATATCTAATTAAAGCATAGTTGCATTATCTTCCCCTAAATGCCAGAACTACCGCACACCTCATCTTGACAAAAAAAAATCAGAACCAATCGGGAAAACGAAATCCAATAACGAATCGAACAGGTGCTTGCGAACGATGACGAAAAGAATTAAGAGACCAACAACTAAACCGGATGGAGAGCGTCACGCCATTGATTTTAGACGGTGGCGGAAAGTGAAAAGCCGGAATCGGCCAACCAAGCGTGGAACTTTATAGGCTGTATCAGGATATTGCCGCAGTTTTCATGCCACCGAAACCTATATACTCGCACTGGTTATTAAGGATATATAGCGATGTCCATTACCGTCCGTTTCGGACTAAAACAGCGGCGGGGCTCTAATGACTCGCGCACTTTGGAGCAACGCCTGCAGGCTAATTAACTTTGAGTTCGAATTGACGTATTACGTCTTCTCTTTGGCTGCGTTTCGTAAGGATTATGTTTTAGTTTCATTATTGGAGCAAGTGGAATGAACTTAATTTCATTTAGGAATTAACTATTATTTAATTAATGCTACTGAGGACTGTGATTAAAACTAACTGGTTGTGCAGTATATATTTATGGTTCGTAAATTGGGTACTTTGCTTTTCAGATAAAGAGAAACAGTTTGGCAAATAAGTTGTTTCGAAACAATTTTTTACGGGTTTCGATTCGAATAGATTAAGAACTTTAGATCGTTTTAATTGTTTGTTAGGTACTTCTCAAGAACCTTGAAACTTTGATCTATAACAATCAAACTTTACTCGTTTTGAATAATGAATCATTATGTAAATTCATTCTTGTAAATGTTTTCAATTAAAACTTTAAACAACCAAAATAGCCGTTAACCGCAAAATAAAATTAGATTTTTTTTTTCCAGTTAGAATGAATTTTTGAAGAATATAAAATTGTATTTTTAAACGAGATATCCTTTGTTCGCAAGTCCTTTTTTTAATGAGAATATTGTCTCATTCTTGTGTGTTGTAACTCATTTCCAAGTCATTAAACGCGTAACGTGCAATTAACATTATACAATGCGGGCATTTTGTGTATCATTTTCTTTCGAAAATATTCACGAGTACAATGGGACACTTCGTTCAGTAAGATAGTGACATGAATGAATAGACATAAAGATGACGGGTTGTAGAGGTACTAATGTATTTACATGTCCTTAGTTTGACATAATTCTCTCTGCAAAACTTTCTTTCAGGGAAGCTTAAGTTATTAGCGGTTTCAAAAGCTGCGGTCTTGTACTCAAGGAATGTAGTTGTGCTAAAAGCTTTGGAATAAAAATACAAAGTTCATTTCATTTACATCTTTCTCTATTATATTTCTATAACATCCTCTTTCTCATAAACTAGTCAGTATGCTTGATTCATTTAAGAATTAAATAATTTTTCGAAAGGGCGCATAAACATTTTCCTTTTAAATATTGCATATTGTGAAGGTCGAATTATTAAATTTATTTACAATTCAAACTATTATTTCAGCAATAAAAAACTAAAAGAATCCAAGAAACTTCCGGCTGCTTTACATCGTATCAAATCCAAATACCGAGAAGAACCAAAGCGATCGGTCGATCGCTTCCAGAATAAAGTCTGCCTCTTCTAGTCTGCTGGCGTTGCCAATAATAGCCTCGACTCCGTGTAAATTCTAATTGATCAGATCGAACGCACAATATCGAGCAACTGCCCCTTCAGAATGTTCCTCCACCAAATATTCAACTCGAACCGAGTAGTTACCGCCCGATGACCTTCGCCTTGACCTTGGAATCTCTCTCTCGAAGAGGAAGAAAAGGGGGGTAAGCAGGCGCACGTGCTCGAAAGGTGAATGCAGAAAAAAAGAGAATAAAAGGGAGATGAAGTACATCGTGGAACCTGCCTACGTAAATGCAATTCATGATTTCTGCACCGGTGTAGGGACTTACGTAAAAGCCGGCACGCGCCCACCCCGATGTATCGCTCTCGGCTTTCGAGTCGATCGTAACGAGACTTTTCTTTTTCCTTCGCTCGTTTTTCCAATTGCGTGAATTCCGCGAGAAAGAAAGGGATTTACTCGGAAAAGAGCATTCCGAAGTGCGTATTAGGCATTGCAGCTTTTTTCTCAGTTGTAGAAAGTGTGCGTACGATCGAAAGTTCACGTAACTCATTGTGGGCAGTGCTAATAATGTTTTAGACTGGAAAAGGGAATAAAAAATTTTAATGCTATATTTTAATGCTTGTACTTGAAAATGGATTATTAGAAAATAGCAAAATTTAAGTGACTTTAAAAATTTTATATCTTCGAATTATGATCGCAATACACTAAAACAACTACGTTAAGTTTATTGGAACGTTAAAAAAATTAATTTATTAATTTGCATAATATGTAGTATTTTTAAGGTTAAAAAAAATCTCGCCAGCTTGTTTAAAAACCATTTTTAGAACTTCCTGCAGAAATTCATTCGGAGGTCGGAGAATCGTCGCCCGCGAGAAGAATAAAGCAGCCGACTATTTCTATAAAGAAAAGATGACGCAATCTGCAGCTGGCATAGTTTCCAGGCGCAGACTGAGAAAAAGAAAATAGATAAACGAAAGTCGCGAAAATACTTTTTTTTATCTTCGCTTGGATTCTCATTTGCAAGCCGGAGAAAGTTCGATCGACACAGTTTTGCTGGACGTTGCGCTTCAAAACTCGGTTTTTAATTTGAGAAAGATGGCCTCCTTGTATGATTTTTTAATTTCTCTTCTAAAGAAAACAGTTGAATGAGAAATTTGTATATGGGTTTAACTTTTAGTCTATTTCTTCGAGGAACAAGAGATTTCATAAAAAAAATAACAGTTTAACTTTAAATGTTTTTGAAAAATATTGAATTAGCATAAAATGAATACTAAGCAAGTTATTCAAATGACGAACGCTGATGTAACTATAACGGGATCGAGAAACTTTATCACTTAATCTGCTGAGCAAAAAATCAAGGTTGTATTAAGTTTCCTTTCAACGATCAAGCCTTCTTCTCTTACAAATTTCAAGTAAAATAAGTTATAAATAAGTTTGTATTTTCCACGCAGTCTAAGAATAAATTACTTATGAAAAATCGTAAAAATATTAATCTTTTACTGCAATGAGTTTTTTACCGTCCGTTTTTTTAAAGTGGCTGGCAGAAGTTAGTCAAACATTTGAAAACGTAATTTGTATGCAGGATGAAAAAATTTGTTTTCTCGCATTTATCTGCATTATATCATCATTATTTTCCTAGATCATATATTGAACACCCTCGAAAATATTAGAAAAGACCCTTTCCGACAGTTAGCTTCTTCTTTTCTCAGTGAAGCATACAGCTTCCCATTTCGCTGGTTTATCCGTTTTTGTAAAAGTAATATTCAAGTAACTTTCAAGTTTTAGAATTGGATCATGTTAAAAAATCCATTAGGAACAAAATGAAATACACGCGAAAAATTTAGATAAAGTGGCGCATTAAAAAAATGATACTAAATTTAGCGTAAAGTTTCAAAACGTCGAAAATCTCGCTAGCTCTCGAAGCCGCGATTAATTTTGCAAATCGAGAGATTTATATGTGCTGCGATGCTTAGTCATCGGGTCAACAACCGATTTTCCTCCGTCTGATTCCTGACTGGAAAACAAAGCCCGGCGAGAAAGAGAAAGAGTCGAGAGGGGGACAGGTGTTGCAAGACAGGTATAGCGAGGCATCGATCCGCGTGAGCGATTCTTAATGAAGAGCTATGGGCTTTTCGCCGCATGAGCAGCGAGAGACAACTCGGCCACGAATCAGTTCGGTGCCGCGGAGTTGCTTTGGTTTCGCCTTGGCGAACGAAACAATGAGTAATAGCTCGCGAGAACAGAGAGAGAGGTTAGGTAAAAAAAAGGAGCAGTTTCTGCGATGAGGAGATTTCTCGTGGCATTCGCAGAGATTTGCTATAGACGCGATTATTGACATGCTATCGAGAGGATGTTGCAAGAAGCGAATTTGATGACTGTTGATAATATGGAGACCATTATGTTGTATTACTTGTTGAGAGTTACTTTGTTCTCATGCAAAATTTCTAGTTTAAATGTAGAATTTCTTAAACGTAATTTAAATATGTATTTTTAACAAAAATCTATTATCGTTTTTCACGCGAACGCAAAAAAAAACACTTGTACTAAATAGTAATAAATCCATCTCAAGCAGTCATTACATAATTAAACTTTTTCAACTCGACGCTTCAATTAATGACTCCAGACTGCTGCCCATCTTAAATTTCAATTAGCAATGAAAATAATGAATCCAGCCCAGACGTGTACGAGATCGCGTAATTGTTATACCGTTATATACCTAGTTGAAGTGTGGTAAAATGAAAAAAAATAAGCAGGAAAGACGATTCGTAAAGCAGGATTTCCTCAAGAGCTGGTTTCTTCTTGCAAAACTCCGGTGTGCATTTTTGCAAGCGTAATATCAACAATAATGGACGTCTGGCTTCTTCTTCCGTGCGCCTGAACACTCGAGCAATTTGAATGAACATGAGGATATATACATATACCGCCTGCCCCTCCCCTGTCCCCTTTCACTAATTTTTCCGAGTAATGATAAAGTATAATATTTTTTATAATCACTTGATAGATACGCATTAGGGAACGTAGACAATTTCGCGGGCAATTTGAGGTAAAGTCAGCTGTGTCGTATGTGAGAAAAGTGAAAAATGAAAGTTTCATGAAATTTTTTATGGCTTGGGAAGTATTAAAGAAACCTTATTTTCATAGAAATTGAGTTTTAAATAGTTCAAGATAAATGAAAAATTATAGGCACAACTCAAATTCTATTAGTAAGGAATTGTTAGACCGTGAATTATTATAAATAACTCTTGTACAAACAGAAGTATCTTTATTATTCTAGACAGATTTACTTGTGAAAAACATGCAACGTTGTAAACAAAAATATTAAACAATTTCACATTATTACAAAAGAATAATGCACCTGACGCAAAATCTCTTTCCTCCGCAGTATTGATCAGCTACTTCCATTTATTACAACTAGTGCTTTAAGGTTGGACTTACGTTCTAAAAATAAAGCACTGAGCCTCTCCGCTGGACAGGAACTTACGGAGTTCTTCTCCTCGACAAATTCAATTAGAACTTATATCTCTCGCGAAATAATTAAGAGAGGGAATGCTGAAAGGTTCGCGGCGCTCGCAAACACTGTAGGTGGTAATAATCATCCCTTCGACATCGGTATGATTTATCGATTGTTCGGACTAATCGATAGAACCATGGTAATGCAATGTTTTGCCTTTCAAGACGAAAGATTAATGTGCTGTTTTCTATCTTCTGGGTTCGAGTAGTTGCTAGAGTTTCGATTGTCCTTTCTTTTGTTTTTGTAAGGTGCATTTAATTCATATAGTTAATATCTAAAAGATAAAAAGTTTATAATGATACAAAAAATAAAAAAAACGAAACTACACTAACCTACTTAACGCCCCAGGTAAAAATAATTTATCTAATTTTTGTAATGATTTTATATAAATTTTGTAAAGATTTGGTTCTATACAATTTATATAAAATTTTCATACAATAAAGGTGCAAAAAATATGAGCTCTTTTAATAGTTATCGGTTGCTAATTTTGATCAAGCGGAATTCATTTTATTTTTCATGACTGGTGCTTGGTGGCACATCTTAACCTTTTAACTTCTTACGTCAAAATTAGCAACCGATAACTATTTAAGGAGCTCATATTTTTTGCATTTTTATATAAAAATTTTATATAAATTGTATAGAACCAAATCTTTACAAAATTTATATAAAATCATTATAAAAATTAGATAAATTATTTTTAACTGGGGCTTCTTTTTTTCGTACAACGAAATTCAAATTTACATTTTGCAACACAAATTTGTTCGCCTTTGTGTCCTTTTAACAAAGAAGACTAAAGAAAGAAAAAAAAATGTAAAACTGTCGCGCGTTATAAATAAAAGTGGGTTTTGCAGATTAGCCTCGCCGAAAGGTCGGAGATCTTGGTAAATAAATAACTCTGGCATGCAGCGCTAGACTCTGACAAGCGTCGACGACATGCGTCACTGTTCCTCGAGAGATCCGAGTACACGTTCCGACGTTTTACTCGAGAGCCGTTCACGAAATTAAAGCTCCGGAACTATCTTTCACGAATTAAGTAGAATCATTATTTTAACGATAAAGTTTGAAGCTATTTTTGGACAACGTGTAAAAAGTTTGGCACTTATGACAAACTAGAAGCTGATAAGCACTAACGGCAACCTTGACCTAGGCAGTACTATTTACCCCCAGCTGTTTACACTATTCATCCATTTATCTTCCAAGATAAAATCAAAGATACAATGAAATCATTGAGACACATCGTGTGTCATTAGACAAAAACGTTTCCTTTTACAGATTTTGTAAAAAAAAAAAATAATTTTTACGATTTTGCAATGACAACATTATAAGATAATGATTATTGTTGAAAATCTGCTCACTTTATGCTCTAATAATATTGTTGGAAAGATTTACGCGAAATACACTCCAAAATGCAACAATGTTCTAATTTTACTATAATTACATCTTTTTCTTCCGGTGCCCACATTGTCTCATTAAACGATTCATTCTTCTAATCCTTCTTGCAGTCAATGAGTCACAAGATTAGATTGGCACGTAACCCAACTGCGTGCGTTCGTGAAAGCTCTAATGCTGTGCTCATTTTAAAACAAGGGGGAAGAACAAGAGAGATGCAATTGGAGAGGGGGATCGTGCAAAATGTAAAATGCACACAAAAGTTCTCGGTCAACTTTGTCCTCCTCTCTTTACTTTTTCTACTTTGGCGCTACTGTTCTTTTCCGACCAGACGTAATGGTCTTTTATTTTGTAGTGCGCACACACGATGTCCCAGATTGAAGGTATTGAGCCGAAAGAATTTAACGGGGAACACATTCATTGAAACCAATTTCACTAACGACGAACGTCAATTTAAATTGTTAAACTGAATTCAGATTTAAAATTATTGCTCCAATCGGTAATCAGAAAAATTAGTAATTTTAGTAAAAATCTAAAAAGAAGCGACAAAATACTGACGATTTCGTCGAGAAAAGAACGCATCAATCAAAATAAGTGAGAAAGAGACAACAGCCACTAATTCTTCTACACTCACGAAAGCTCGTCCGATCGTCAAACGGAGTCTATGCGAATGAAAACCGCCGAAAGGAATTTCCGTTCGGCACAATGCAGTTAATTTCCCAAACGTCGAAGCCTCGAACCAAGGGGTAAAATTGAGCGACTACGCGGCTCCAACTCCCACGACGAGCGCGGCTACCGGCGAGTTATAAGGTCTCCCCTCGCCGGCAATTCGCGACGTCTTGACGCAATCGACAGTCGCGTGGGCGAGGAGGTCGCCGACGTCCATTGTGCAACGCCCGGTAAGAGTTGCAGTCGGAGAGGAAGAAGAGGAGCCGAGGGGCAGAGATTTTCTGGCGAGGTTTGTTTGGGGAGCTTCGGTTATTGATGCGCGTTGATGCGTCTCTCGGGTTTGAAAGTTTCGTGATTTAAACTATCGCGTACACGCGTATTTATAAACGGATGATTTTAGAGTGCAAGCTATTTTCGGGAATGTTAATAGAGATTGATAAAAATAGAGATGTGAATCGGTACTAAGGCAATATAATTGAATCGCTCTTTCGTTTAAAGAACAGGCTGTTTAAATTTAAAGCAGCGAGCATACAGCTCGCGAGGTATTTAATTTCTAATCTGAAGAATTTTATCTTTTATTACGTAAAGGAGGCATAAGTATCAACGTGCGATTGCGCCTGAAATAGTCGCTAATCTCAAGCAATCGAGGCATATTCCGTTCGAATAAAAAATTTCTTGCGTATCGGTCACACTTTCATTTCTAATGCATATATAATGACGAGAACCCCATTTGTCAGTAAAAAGTGGAAGCTCGAGTAGCAGAAACAACAATTTCCCGGTCCCTCGCCTTGACAAAATGACAAGTCCCAGAAGCCGAATAAAATCGATGCCGGAAAATGGTAAAAAAATTCCGGCGGATCAACCAGCCTCAAAGTCAAGATCGCAAAGCGCAATGAGCAAAAGCCCCGGCGGCGCGTATCTGCCGAGCAAACAAGAAACGACGGAGGTCCGCGATTATCCTCCCAGGGGGCGGCTTTGGCATCGAGCAAAACTCGCTCTCGCTAATATTCTCCAGCCACGAGAGCGCGTTCCCATTTTCCCTCGGCTGCCGTTGCGCGCACACACTCGCCTTGTAATTCGAGGTAAATGCGTATATGCCCGCGAGGAGGATGTTGATGCATATTGTTCGGGACCGCCGAGTGGCAATGGGCGCATTAGTGGTAGTCGCGGAATCGCCGAGGATCGTTTGTCTCGCTACTTTCATTTCCTCGTTGAAGCTTTCGTAGCGAATCTGGAAAATTGTCCTTTTAAGGAAGACGGGACTAATGACTCTTTGAGGGTCGTTTTACCTTCTCAAAAAAGGAGATTGCGAAATTAATTTAGTTACATTTTCGAAATATAGACTATTTGTGCGTTGTGCATTTTGAGGTTAATCAACGCTGAAATATTTTATAATGATTGAGGAAAAATTTGTAGGTAAATGTAAATGAACGAGGGTATTCATAGTGTGCCAGTTTCTTGCATAAACACTTTAAGTACTCCGGGTGATGAGTCAGAAAAGAGAATGAAAGTTACATCTAACCTTATTTGTAAATTAGGCTTGAATTACATGCGCTGGAAGTGCGGAACTATTAAAAATAGGTTTAATTTTTTAATTTTAAAAAGCTGTTTTAGCGTCAAAAAAGATCAACAAAATTTAAAAGTAAATTACGCCTTACGTCCGCTTTTTAAAAATAAAAGTGACGTAGTTCCGTTTCAAATTATTTTTCATAATCGCTTCTCAAGACGTAACCGTTTTGGCGAAGGTCTAACGGAACCGGTTAACCACACTTCGTTTTTCCGGTCGACCGATCTAATTTAATGAAGACGAAACAATGAAGATAAAAAGCCCCTGGACGTCTTCGCAAAAATTGCAATGAACCATAAATAATTTTGCTAAACCGTACACTTCTCATTTCTGCGACTGGCGTGACAAGATTTGTGGCGTCTAAAATAAGTACGTCACTGTTCTGCACTCGGTTATCGTTAGTACGACCATTTCGACAAAGTTAAGCTTTCAATTTTTACGTTTCATACAAATAAACACGTGATAAACTCACCACACGCAATGTAAATACCATATTTGTTGTATTATGAAGCTTACCTGCAACAAAAAGAAAGTAATTTATTAGCATTTATTAAAATAGTTGTTCATAAATTATTCGCGGGCGTACAAAAATTTTTCTGCTGCAAAATTGTCTTAATTAGCACGTGAAAATTAATTTGATTTCAATGGAAATATTAGTATGCGCAAAAATTCTATAGTGAGGTTATGAAATATTAAAAAGTTATGTAACAGTCGTTAAAAAGATATAAAACTGATATTTTTGACTTTATTACAGTCATAAAGTTTTCAGTTAACATAAGAGAAATAAGAGCAGCACATTTTATTTGTTGTATAGACGATTTAATAAAATAATCATATCTGAAAATGAAAAATGTATATCTACACAAAAAATACGATAAGTTTTGCAATAATAACTTAACTTTTATTTATATCTTATCGCTGATTTATTCTTGAAAACAAATAAATGATATAATAATTTGTGAATTTTAACCTGATTTCAGTGTTCTGGTTATTAGATTAATTCACGAAACAACGCTGTGAATCAAAACATGAACAATTACAAAGAAAAACAAGTGCAAAGAATGTAATTTAAAAGATAACAATATTAAGTACATATACAAATTTTAACTTCTCTTAATACGCCAAACTTAAATGTCTGAAAAAACCATTTGTCTAAAAAAGTATACTATCAGCCTTCGCATTAAACTCTTTTTCTGTTTCTATTTGCCCATTAGCATGAAAGAACGCATTACGGCAAGTTAAAATTTCGCCTGTCACGCAAGTCGGTGCAATCATTTTCAAAACCGTTAGGAAGCTTGCTGAAAAATAAAAACAAAAACGGAGACGTGTTTTATTTATTTTTTTTTTCGCCGTCTCGCGTCATCGTACGAAGAAAGCCGAGAGGGACGAAGGGCAACGACGCCGAGCAAACGAACCAACAACTATTACGTACTCAATTTCGCTTCGGTCGATTGAAAACATGTTTTGGTGAGAAAACGAGCTAAGGGTTCTTTTGAATTACCGAGTTGGCCGAGAACCAATTGCAATCCATCAAATAAGTATTGTCAGTATAATTGGCAGGATAAATTTTAAGCGGACATTAATCAATATTACGATTAGCGCGCGGCATTTCACTTGTTTCTGGCGCGAATAAATCCTCGTGTCGTCGGTCGATGTCAATTAATTTGTATAAAATAAATCCTTTTATTTTACCCCGACGATTCGAACCCGCTGCAATAACGGGCCCCGACGCAAAAACTCGCCGGGTAAAAAATTCCACTTCCTATTTCTATAAATTCCCCGATAAAACCTTGGTGCGCTGAGCTCGGAAAACGCAGCGGAGCTCTCTCGCCGGGGAAAAAGGCCGCAGAAATTAATGCAAAAAGCACGGCTCCCGGTTCAATCACCTCGAATTATGCAGCCTCGGATTAGATATAATCCGATGGAGGAAGAAAAAAATGCAATGCTAATGCTCGCGTTCGCCGCTAATTAGACCGTTTCTTCGGGGGGGAGGGGGGGATCGCGGGCATTTGCATCGCCCGTCGACGAGGCGGCACTGCATATTAAAGTGAGCGAGGGGGGGGGGGGGACATTTAAAAGAAGCGAAAGAGAGAAGGAGCAAAAGTGGGTTTGGGAAACCAGAGGCCTCGTATGTGTGTCACACTCCGCGGCCGGTCTCGGGAAATCAATGGCTCTCGATGACTTCATCGAACGAGAGCACAGCTGCACGAGTGCCGCGCTACTTGCGCCTGCTTACTTCGCTTTGCCCTTTGTGTCGAAAATTTTGTTGTTCTAGCTAAATTATTGCGGGGAGGAGAGAGGCTTTTAGAGTATCTGAATATTCATTTGAATGACTTCAGCGGCTAAGCGGAGAGAGTATTTTTTTTTTTTAACGAACGAAACGCTCGCTAAAAGTAAGAAGATGGAACAGTCATTTCGCTATTATTAATCATTAGGCATGTGGAGCAAGCCGTTTCACATGTAGAGCGCAGTAGAATGCGAGAGCACAGATCCACAGATTTCAATCTCTTTTCCTACAGACCAGAAGTAGTTAAAGGCCTTTGAATTTTCTGGTGATTATAACCTAACCTCAATTGATTTATTGTCTACTATCGAGTACTAAGGATTTTAACCTCTCGTGCTAAATTTGTGGAGCTTGAGTCACAGAAAAAAATATTTTTCCACTTCTAAGCGGAAATTTACTGTTTCAATTCGCGAAACTCAGAACCAGTAAATTGATAAATCAGATCGTACTATGAGTAATAGAATTCTGCTCTCTGTGATCTTGCTATCGCGGCCTTAAAGTCAGACGCTGATAATGAAATCTCGCAGTGAAATACCAACGCATCTTAACTAGTCAGTCGGGCGATTTCACACACGTGTTTACATTTCAG
Organism: Ormyrus rosae; assembly: GCA_035047165.1. Taxonomy (NCBI): domain Eukaryota; kingdom Metazoa; phylum Arthropoda; class Insecta; order Hymenoptera; family Ormyridae; genus Ormyrus; species Ormyrus rosae. The sequence goes on from JAWWML010038484.1 coordinate 36,805, forward strand.
CCGGGAATTTCACTCTGTTTTCTTTCAACGACTGTGGAACAAAACTTATTTTGAATAATATAAACCGTTCGTTTCTGACAATTTCACCAGAATTTCCATTAAAATAGTAATCCGTTCACATTGACCAATGAATATTTCAACTTTGTTGCACAGTAACAAAGTTCAACTAGCATACGTCAAAACCAGGCGTAACTGACACCGCTGTCATGAGTAACTAGCTGATGGAAGCTTCTTAAATAGAAAATCACTCCTGTCAATTTTGAAGGATTGAAAACACGTGTCCAGGCTGCACAAAAGTCACGAAGCACCGGTTTTACCTCTTAGATTATACTTCGCGGCGTCGCTGCGATTCTGTAACCGTTCGAAATTCCTTCTGATTAACGAACTGACTTTCTACAAATAATTGGTCATTACGCCTTGGATCGGTTATGAATCGCGTCGTGCCTCTCTCAAACTGAAATTTATAATTTCAGACTATTGTTTTTGCCGTCTCTCGGTAACCCGTTCTCCGAGAGTGAACGCAGTTTGCTCGAGTCTTTTCTCACCGGCGACAAACCAACCGGTTTAATCTACATTTCCACAATCATAAAATACTCCCTAGAAAGTTCGGCATCGGGGGCAGAACGCTGAAACCCCCCTCGTAAAGAAGGCGCGCACCGCCAATCAGGACCTGTGACTCACAGGCTGAAAGTGCGTCTTCAATAATAAAGCGCAGCTCTCATCGTCGATCGAGTCCACGTGGGAAGGCCATAAAACGCAGCTTACCTAAATCCGGCTGCTGCTGCTGCTGCTGCTCGTCCAACAGCATGGCGCTCACCATTTCAAAACGAAGCCGGCAGCCAGCTCAAAACCCAAAGGCACCAGTCACTGCTAGAACGCGGACGCGCGCACAATCACTGCCTGCTGCCGCTGCTGCGTGCGAAAAAGGCTAAAAATACTTGAATCGCGTCATCGCAGCCGTTCACTTTTGCAAAAATCTCCCGACACACACGTCGCGAGCGGAGAGAGAGAGAGAGAGAGAGAGATAGAAAGAGACAGAGCCGGAGAGAACACGCGCGCACTGCACTTGGCGGCTGCACGAGGCGGAATGCAAGCCCCGGCGCTGAATCAACCCCCTACCACGGAGTCTCGCGCGCCGGGACACTTCCTGATTACGGGCGCGCGCGCGCGCGCGGCTTTCAGTGCTGTTCCCCCCTCTCCCCGCACGCGACTCCCACACCGAGGCGAGCCACCGGTGGAGGGAATCGTCCTCGTCATCGTTCGACTACCGTTGGCAGTCTGCCGCCGACACTCCTCTCTCTCTCTCTCTGTCTCTTGCGAGACCGCGAGAGAGAGGCTTCAGGTGGTTTTTGGACGCTTCTGGACGAGAGTTTACGAGGAAATGAATTTCCGCTGCGGAGGGAGACCGGGGGATAGGCGTGATAAGTTTAATAAAGTTTCTTCTTGATTAGTGCGAAGAGTAGATTTCAGCGATTTAAAAAATGAAGGATGTGAGAAAATACAGTATTATTTTAGGCTCGAAAAATAATATTTTAGCCAATTAAGAAAATGACTTTATATGAAGCGAGTAGGAAAATTTTCATCAGTCCAAATGATATACAGTCATTTCGAGGAATGACATAATACGCAATGCTGCTTATTTAAAAAAAAAGTCAGACTAATTAAGGATAAGCGTTACATAATGTAATTACAAGCGCGACAATAAAAAAAAGTCGGCGGAATTGCTGATTTTTAACATTAATGACTGTGAAGTCGAATCTCAACTAATTTCTTTTATTTTAATTAACTGTATATTCACTTTATATAAAAAAAATAAAAGAACGTACAATTTTATGCGTCTAAATATCATTGGAAAGGACAGACACTTCTGTGAAGAGCACCAAGTGACAGACGCATTCTGAGATGCGACGACAGTTTTACAATCACAGGCTCTCAGAATTCCATTGCAACGCTTAACTCCTAATTTAGCGACTTAATGCGAGCCAAATAAAGCCCCAAATTTTTTGCAGACCAGAATTGAAGTTAATCCGCAGTAATAGAACCGATAGTTAACTTTTACTTTCACCGCTAATTCCTCGCCTGTTCAGCTAACAGCTCTTTAACTTGTACATTTAATCTTCATTTCCACGGACCAGTCTAAAAAAACCAGTCGACGACAAAACTCACAACCGGCTAAAGTCCCAAAAATCTGTCGTGCAAAAGTAGTGCGAAGCTCGCCTCGAAAAATGACGGCGTCTCGGATCGGCCGTTACCTCCAAAAATAGCGGGCGACGATTCTAGAACGCGCATAAAGCCCTCCAGAGCGAATTTCGAGCGAACGGCGAAAATCCGGAGAGAGAGAGAGAGAGAGAGAGAGAGAGAGAGAGATTGAGAGGCGCTCGATCCGCGTGTATGTAAGCGCGCGTCAACGCGTCCGCGCGCGCGGCATTGTCGAATACTGCGCGCGGCCAAGGCGCCTCGAGGAATGCGGCTTGAAATTTCGCCGACTCTCTCTCTCTCTCTCTCCGTCGTGCGCGCATTCTGCGTGCACGCGCTGCTGTGCGTCGTCGTCGTCTCGTCTCTTCGATCCTGCACCGGCTTGAGAGTTGAACGCACTTGGGAGCCCCCGTGTATCCGCGAGAGTGACGGTACCGGCTCGAAAAGATTGCTGCCTTATCGGCGATGGAGAAGATGGCGGGGCTGTTTCGAGGATCGGGGATTTTTTTTTCGTTGGCGGAAAAAAGCAGCGCGAGATGCGGGTGGCTTTTTGGGGGAACTGATTTTTTTTTTTTTTTTTTAATGCAGACGCCAGGGTGACCTCAGAAAATTGAAAGTTTAGAGTATTTGGAAGGCTCCAACTTTGGGAAAAGATTTTGGGTACCGAAATGTGAGATAGCAAATTTGAATTTGATACCGCCAGTTTTATTTTTTTTTATTAACATTCTAGTAATTTTCATAACTCGACTATTTCAAGGCTATTAGCCGAACAATCTGTTCATCTTCGTATTTTGGTACTCAAAAGGTCTCTCCTCGTTAGATGTAATTTGTAGTTTAAGTTTTCATTCAGGTTTTTGTTTAAAAAAATGATTCGTAGTTTTTCAAATATTGTATTATAAATTTATTTAAAAAAACTAACAAACTAACAATGGATCTCCTAATAATATGAACAATAACTGCTAGTTACATGCGGCATTAATGTAAATACCATTTGAGGTGTGGTTCTTGATGCATAAAGGGGATGTACCGTTCTGATATACATATTAAGCCTACATTAGCATTTACGTTTCGTTTCAGACTTCGCCGACATCTACAGGTTGATGAATATTTCAAGGACAATCCGACAGAACAATGATTTCTTCAAATTTTCATTGAATATGCAACGAAAACTGAGGAGATCATCAGCGAGAATTATTTTGAGACACTTTTTTTTTATCCTCAAACTGTTTTTGTTGATCGTGACTTAAAAAATTTTAATAACGAATATCACCGTATTATATGCTATTCGCAATATCGAGTATGAGAAAGTCAAACGATAAGTCTTATCTTGCGTCCCCGAATCGACCTTTCGGTCTCTCGAGAAAACTTACGTCCCCGGTCTTCGCTTTATTTTATTTCACAAATTTCGACGAAAAATTGAAAATAAACCTATATAAACTTCTCGAGTACATATTAAAGTAGGAGCCTCGTATATTTCTGATAAATTAAGTTTCCATCGAATATAACAATTTTTTTTACGTAAAATACATTAATTCTTATATTATTCCAATGAATAGATATTAAAAAGGATAAAAAATAAATCTGATCGCTTTTATTAATAACTTCACCGTTGAATATTGCGGTATAATTCCGAAGAAGCGATTGAAACGATGAGTCAACAAAATAATTATTATTCTGTACGATATTTCAATACTCGGTTATCCTTTTCTAGGTCAACGAACAAAGGTTCGTAGTAAAAATAGTTCTTATTAAATTGCCGAGTTTCATTTTCTTACCCGGAGGTATGAAGGCAGCTTCGTGCCTTTAGAATTATATATTTAACGCAATTTAATAAACCTTCAGCTAGTACCGATTTATGATGTTACTTATATCTAAAAATAATTTTCTGATAAAAAAGTAGAATTTTTACAGAGATTATGATAAAGTGAAAGGTAATATTTAAAAAATTAAATTAAAGTACATGCAAATGTGTTGTTAAATACCTTAATGATGATGTAACAATAAGGTGACATTAATGTCAAGAAGAAAAACATTTTTGAGATTTTTGCATTAAAATCGAGTTATTTGAAGCACCGCGAATAAGTCTAAAGCATTATCTTTTTAAAATAAAAATTCTTAAAAGTTTTACAAACTCTTAAGATTTATATGATTGGATGTAATAAATTAAAGCCTGGTTTTTTAAGTAATGTATATACAAATTCACGAGACAGCTCAAAATAGTAATCTCGAGGAAACACGTACACCTTGATAATCTTGAAGTAATCTTATCGCTGTACATGCACCTTAGTACAGGAAAGTTCAAAGAGAGAAGGAACCGAACTCAAGCACGTTCCAATTCTATCTGCCCGCCGAAAGCAACAGACTCGTTCAATTAAATTTCGGCGTTAATAAACAATAATTAGCCAAAATTGTAGATTACGAATTAAAACCATTAAGAATTCAGTTTATCTAAAATAACTAGTTAAAAGTAAAATCATTTAATATCCAAAGTTAATGATCCTTTGGATATTATATTAGTTGATTAGTTGATGATCCAACATTCAAATTCAAACTTTTAAAATGAAACGATTGTTATTTTTTAATAAATCTTATACACTTTTAATATAAGAACAAATTTGAAGAACTTCTCTGTAAAAAAACTGATAAGCGAAAAAACTGAAGCCAGTCAAAATACAATATGATTGGTTAAAATACTAAATATTATACTTGAAACTTTCGATATTTCAATTATTATTTATATAAACGAAAATTAATGATATTATTTTAATCATTTTAAAATTTTTTTAACCCAAAAATTCATTCTGAAAAACCAAAACAATTGTACAATTACATCATAAACTATAATATAAAGAATAAATAATATTCCCAAAGTAACTACGAATAACAAAGAACGCGCGAAGCGCCTTTGAATACTGGGTAATTTGATAAATAACCAAAGTCATCGTCGGTAACATTGACGCCGATAATTTCAAAGGCATTAAAAACTGAAAATTACCAAGCAGAAATTAGTCCCGAAGAGGCTGGAGGCTGCAGCCGTAATTGCAAGACTGCTGTTGCACCCGCCGGACTTAGAAATTAGACGCATAACTTCACGCTAGAGACCGGAATCAGGGCTTTCCTCCTCGTTAGCGGTTTCTCATTAAATTGCCTTTTAATTGCGAGCATGTATGCACGGATTCGATGCTTCGTTTCAGAGAGATGCCCCGATTTATGCATTCAAAGATTGTACTTAGTTTCGTTGGTGGTTCACTGATTCTGCAGCAGCTTTTTTTTTCCTCTTGTTTCGAGCATAATTAGCTCGCTCTATTTCTAGAGATTATCAAGAAAAATTTCAAATATTTTTTAATGAAAAGTATAAATTGAATGACTGTAAGTAGTTTAGTTGTACTTTAAATGTTGAGGGTCAATTATTAAGCACGTCTGATCTCAAAAGATCTTAAATATTCAAAGCTTATTCTAAGATAGTGACTCATCCCGCTTCCATTTTTAAGGTTCATCGCGTTATTAATACTGACAATTTTGAACACTAAAAATTGTTCTGTGTGCTTAAACGAACATTATCGTTATAATTACTTCAATATAGAATTATGAACGATCCGAAGCCATTTCAATGATCGAAACGATATGAAGCACTTGACTGCGCCTTTTGCGAGTAATCCGATTTCTTTTTAGCGCGTCGACCTACAACTTTGGATCCCCCAGATTCCGATTTGAAAAAAAATATTTTGCATTACAAAAGATCGTAAGGCCCAATGTTTTCGGACCAAATACGGAAGGCCTTCAATCCTGGCGTTCTTTTTTTCCATCGAATCGCCAAACGTACATATCAAGACAAAAGAGCCATTAACCATTCCACGTGTCCGCCAGTCTCCCGGAGCGGTTAGAGCAGGAAGCGCTTGAAATTTCGAGGGCAGCAGCGGCGAGTCCGCTAATCGCGTCGCGGTGCTGCACCGGAGGAACGGCCTCGCGGCATCGCCTATTATGCCCGGCTATCAGGCTGTGACTGGCTCTCCAGGAGTTTAAGGTTATGGCTTTTCTCATGCATGCGTACGCGCGCGAGCGCTGCATCGTGCGTGCACTACGCGCGCAGAAGGAGGAACGCGCGAGAGCCGGTGAGTTGCGAATTCGAAAACGAGAAGTGTATATTCGTGAGAGAGTTCGTGTGCGCTCGGTTAACCGCGGTACTCTCTTGTAAGCGCGAATGCTTGATGGATCTTTTAGTACCCCTCTCTGTCTCTCTGACGGGTAGTGAATTCTTCGTCTGCGAGCGGCCGAAGCCTTTGTGATTAATTTCGCGTTTAGTTTCTGGAATTAAACTGTTGTTCGTTTAACAATGGGGACGTGCGGCTCGTTGAAAATCCTGTGCGTCTCGTATTTTAATTCCGAGGCATAGAGCTGGTTAACATATGATCACTTGGAAAATTCATACTTTTTAGTTTCGCTCGATGCACATTTTCTCACGATGATGGAAAGAAGAGTCGCGATGGCGGAAGGAAAAGTCGTCAATAGAAACTGAAACTGAACGATATAATTTGAACAATAATTTTTAAATAAATTGCTTCGTATACCAAAACTAATTTTAAACTCCTCCGAAATCCAAGAAAAGCCGTTTATCTTCGCGCATCAATCATCATTATCATAATGAAGTCCAAGTGATCCTTTCTTTTTTCGTCCGTTTTAAAGCCCATTTTCAGTTAAACGTACGAGCAAAACACGACTCCATTTGATGACTGTTAAATACGAGAGGAGCGCAAGAAACGGCTTGTTCGCGCTCACTTCAAAGCGACGCTCGCCGTCAAAATGTGGTCGGCAGCGCAGCGGCGTCGTGTCCCGAGAAAAAGACGGCAGATGAGGCCGAGGAGGAGCTCCGCGAGAGAGCCAGTTGTATAATCTCGTTGACACGGACAGGCTGCTCGCGAGCGACGATATCGTTGGTGTGGGTATAGTTCAAATGGCAAAGGCGGGAGCTGCCGTCGTTCGTCTCCGAAATTGCGAGATTCAGCCGAAAGGCGAATTTTTCGTCTGGGATTAAATTCGCCTGCTAAACTGAATCTGGATTTCAGCTTCGCGCTACGTTGGATTATATTTGGAATACCAAAGTTGATTTTAGAAATTGTGGTGAACCATAAGGTGACTAACATTGTGAAGGTTGTGTCAAAATGATACTTTAAATTTCTCTGGCATGAAGGAAAACGATTTGATTTCGAAATTAGAGTGCATTGCTCGCACTTTATTCGGTACCTATTAAATAATTAACCTCGTAAGAAATCTAAATGCTCGCGATACACAAACGAATGCAAATGCTAAGGTTGCGATTAAAACCGGCTATCTGTGCTAATGATTTTGGCACGCCAAGTGCATATCATGGGGGCCACCAGCCCTTTTCATCAGCGACCTAAGACAAGACAGGGACTCTCATTGAGAATTGCTCGAAATACGAATTTAATTATATAAGTTGATGATGGAGAAAGCATCGCACCCGATGAACCCACTGATGTACCCGTACAGTTGTAGTTGTCTTTGGATTTTCATCTTCCTATTCCACAATGTTAAGGAACTTTTTTAATCAAAGTGTCACAGAGAATTTCTGTATCAGACTTTAACTTTTTCTTCAACATTCCAAGATGACTACTTTAAAGTATTCTAAGCTACAGAGTAAGTATTACGCAACGAATGCCAAGCAAGAAGCAAAGTGATATAATCGAGTTTAACAAGAATTTTTGTAATCGATTATTCGTTTGTTCGATTGCTACCTTCCAGCGACCGTCACCTATTATTACAGTCAAGTTACCTTGTTATTACCATCATTATATATCGTTTCTAGACCTTCTATTGTGCAATGTAGTACAAAATGTAATCTATTATTAAATATTAACCATTAAACACTTTTGAAGGTTGCTGCTAAAATTTATTTCACACTTGTTTGTTCATTACTTTGTTAAATTTTTAATTTTATTGTCAAATAGATTGCACTTTTAATCGTTGAACAAATGAATTATAAACACGGTTACTTCTTCAGAACGTATGATCAAAATATACGTTGATTTACATACACTATGATTACAGTGTTTGCAAAAATGCTACTCTGTACATATTACAACATATTAATTCTTTTGTATATACAAACAATAACAAAAACTCTATTTGTAAACACAGCATACGTTATTACAAAATGTAAATATATATTATTTTAAATGAATTGAATAATTGTTGCAGTAAATGGTTTTAATTATTTTTGTTTAAATTATATTTCTTAATATTATAAAAGAAATTGTTTAACTCACCGCACTTTATTTTAAAAATCTAGAATACATCCGTTCGACTTACCTGAAACAGAAATAAATGAAATACGTTAATTTTGCATTCGTACAATGTATAAAAATTAGCGCTTACTGTCAAAGTACATTTATATTATTTTACTATTGAATAAGAAAAAAGTAGACACAATTATTAATATTTTACCTAATTTTGACTTTTTGACGATGGAAGGACTACATTCTGAAGAAATAGGAAATATATTAATTCTTTTCCTAAACTTGCGAGAAAAAGTGTCGTCTTGTGGGATCATAATAATCTATTGGATTATATTCACGGTATTTTCTACGTAAGAAAAATATATCTAGTATCAAACGACTGCGCAATGACAATTACGTACGTTCCACGCTTAGAGGTAGTCGTAAACTAGCGTCGATTTTGTGTTCCTTAAAACTTAAGCGTCTGTTTATAAAAGTAGCAATTACAGGTCGCTGATATTTCAAGGCTATTGGCCGTTCAGGACAACTTGTCCAAACTTTCAATTATCAACACAGAATAGGTAATACCGATTCATTTTCTTCTATAATATTTAATTTTTTGACTAAAAAACAATATTAAAAAAATAACGTATTCGTTTTAACAGAGTAAATAATTATAAAAGTATCTTAATTCTTTTTAAATGTATCTTGATTTAAGAAAAAATTGACATAAATATGTTATTATTTAATATTGCGATTTTTAAAGAAATAAATATTTTTTCTTTTTAAATCTACCGTTATATTCCTTATGCAGTTTATTCTTCGGCAAGATTAAAGAGAGGCGAAGTCATCATACAAGAAAAGAAGGAACTTTCTTGAAGTTGTATTTTTCGTCTTCGTCAAAAAGCTTTTAAGAATTCCAAGGATGCCAGGTTATAAAAACCTACAAAGGCATCATACATGTCTTGAACATTCCTTGCGTTAAGGACTCAACTCTGCGCCAAAACATTTACGACTGCTGCTTTTTAAGTACCGCAAGGTTCATTCCCTCGAGTATTTTTGTTCCTGGGGTTGCATTTTATTAATTCCCAAATTACTGCATTAAAGTATTATTAAGTCTATTTCCTTTTTCAACGTTAATGACTAAGATCGCAGAAGATCGCACGATAAGAATTTGATGTCGCGAAGTAGTAATATAATTGCTTGTACGTACATTTATCTTTTATCATTTATCATTTAACTTTTTGGTGTCGCGCTCAATATTGTGCACAATATTTCTTTAAAATATAAATCAAAAGGTAATAAAAAAGTTTTAGCTGCAATAATAATAAATCTTATTCAAAAAACGTTTTACCCTGGTAGATTCTTCAACGAGTTCTTAACTATTATATAAAATGAACAAATTAATAATATTCGTTAAGCTACTCGCATATTTTGCGCATGCGCCAAAAGTTCCTAATATATAGTCGAGCTAATTTTTGACTTTGCCTATAGAATCTTAATTATTAATCTCCCAACTATTGAGCGAGCGTAAACGAACGATCGAGCGAACCGGGCGCCATTACAATGACGTAACACGAAAAATTGGAGCGACGTCGTCCGGTCAGAACCGGTGACTCATCGAGCACGTCCATTACACGTTCCGACGCTTTGGCGGCAGGTGCGGAAACTGCATGCTGTATTACACATTATAACACTGTATTTCTGAACGGAGGGGAGCAGCTCCCCAGAAGAACGTTGAGCTGTTTCAAAACGGAAGCCGAGATCGGCGCTCGTAACGGCGCGCGGAGGGTAATAATAAAGTCCACCGTAAGGGGACTTCGCTTTGCCGAGCTTGAACTTGACCGAGCATCGTTACTCTATCAGTTATGTGGGTTAGTGAGCCGATTATTAGCTAGCAGTTATCGTGCTACTGATTGAACGTTTTGATAGCGAGGCTGGAGTAATAGGAATGCATAGGCTGAAACCCCAAAGGTGGTGCTGTTTGGTTTAGTACGGCAAAGTATTTTAATAGTGTCAAAAGGTTTTCGATATATCTCGGTAACATTTTATCTTAAAGGAAAGCTTTGATTTGAGAAATAATTAGCTGGATTATAATTAGTAAGATAAAAGGTAAGCAAATGTATTTGTAGGCTATAAATGGACTAGCTTAACTTATCATTTTGCCAAGAAAAAGTAAGGTAAAATTATTTACATGTAAAATGATAAATATATTAGATAGATAAATATGTTAATACTGTAAATATGTTACATTTACATTTTTTAATAAAAAAATGTATAAAATTCTGAGTTACATTATCGTAAACAACAAAACACAATTACTGCAGATATTGATATCTTTATCGTGTTATTAACGGTGCAGGTGTAATTACAGGTACATAAGTATACACTTTGTTGTGTTCTAAGTATGCTTTTATCCATGATTTAATTGTTGTCTAAATTCGGGAAACAATAAAAGTTTTCTACTTTTCCATCAAGTAACAATATTAATTTGGTCGTATTATGAGACTTTTATGATATTAAAAAAGTTCGATGCAAGAAGAAAAATTTCCTCCGCATGCACTAAAACTCCCGGAATCAATTACGCGAACAATGGCCAAAAAGTAGTTTCGTACAAAACTGCCCTGAAAAGAAGGAATCGGTAAGAGGTTCTCAACTCGTGCGTCTGGAGTAACAATGACAGCAGTCACGACTCCGCGGTCCGCCAAACGCGCAATTAATTCACTTCCTTCCGGACCAGATGGCATGCACTTGTCTTTGGTTAGTCCGCTGCTATCTTGAATTTTCAGCTCTATACTCGGTTAACGGAGGGCTTCGACTTTCCAATCGCTTTACCTTCGAAAGTACGCGTTGCCAGAAAGTATTAGCTTTACAATATGGCAAAGTCGTTCGTACGAAAGCACAAATAGCTGGAGTTTGGAAAAACTGTGTAATTGTTAGCTCAGTAATTTGAAGTTATATATTAATTAAATATAACATCATAAATATTGGTTCAAAGTAAAAATTAAAGCCTAAAGCGGAAGAAGAAAGTTCAATATACTTTCGTTGGAAATTCATGAAGTAGTCGATATTTCGTACAGAATCATTGGAGCAAAAAACCAAGAAAGAAAGAGCAATGGACGGGCCAAACTGTTTGAACCCGCAGATATATATCTTTGAAGTTCGAGGCCCCACGGGCGACGATCTGCGACGCGGAGTCACTTTCGGCTTTTCTTTTCTAGCTCTGTTTTCATTCATTTACGGGAAGCTTGTACGTGTGAGCGCGCCACCGCGATTATATTTAGCTCTTTCGAAGCGCATTGCCGAGAAATCGAGATCAAAATAAGAATCCGCTTCTCCGAAGCCGATTAAAACCTCGTACATTGTCGCGCGTCTTCCTTCCCTAATAAATACTTTGAATAGAGTTTCTTAACAAGTTTTATCGTAATTCGCGTTGATTTAGTATTATTATTAACCGTCTTTATTATCTAAAAAAATAGTTACACTAATTTTAATGCGAGAGAATGAATGTTAAAACAAAAACTAATCAAGTTCATAAATCATTCGAACTACAAAAAGGGCAAGAGACAAAACCTTCCCGTTCAAACCAACATGATTGATAACCAAAATTAAATTAAACATTCCACGGCTACTTCAAAGTCACGAAAGCTGTCCTAGGGCGCAAAGTACTGATCCACAGCGAAAGAACACGCACCAATCGTCGCTCCTACTTTTAAAAACAAATGTAACGTGCGGAAACAAAGAGAGAAAAGACGGGTTTTCACTCGCGCAAAATGGATGGGTGGGTCCTCCCTTTGTTGCTGAATTTGCTCGCTGAGTCAGTGATAAAACGTTATTTGGTATCGAATCGTCTGCTCGTTTTCACGCCCTTTTCTGCACAATCGATATAAAAATTTTATATTCGAGTGGGCGACATTTTCATTGGATTCTATTGCACTTCAATAATATTGTGAGATGCTTTACAACGATTGAGCATAATTTAATTTCAAGAACTTTTGTGATACTTATTGATTTTTACGTCGGACTGAAAATAAATTAAAATATGCAAATTCACCAATAACCAGTCTGTTTTATTTTGTTTGCGATTAGTAAACTCGATATCTCGAGTGCTAATCGATACGTCTGGCCATTCCTTTTCTAGGCAGGTGCTTGTACATCAAGGTAATGAGTAGAAAATTTAAGTGATTGGTTCTCTCGTAAAATACTTACTTTTTATAAATGTGTCCAAAAAATTAAATTAACATTAATACGCAGCTGCTTATACCCTTATGAGAAAAAAATGTGAAACAACATTCTGCTTTACAAGTAAATAATATTTTACAAAATAAAAAGAATTGTAAGTGATAAATATCATAAAAACTCTGCTACCTAATATCACTATGATCATAACCTATGAAAAATAAATCTCAAGGCTAATCGACCTCGCACAACCTACTCCACATCAAAAGCAGCTGGGTTCCATCGTTCATATGATTTTGCTAACAAATGCAGCAAAGAGTTACTTTTATCGATTGAACTTATGAATGTAGCTGTAGCTTAAATCATACGAAGGTTCATATACAAAAGTGGATTAATATACTGTCATTTACAGTAAATCCAAAGCATCATTTGTTGTTCAACAAAATAACGCAGTTTGTGTCAAACTTTTCTATTCAAAGAAACGAGTCTCTTAATCAAATTAAAAGACACGCAGCATACTTCCCAGTAGCACCAAAGTTTACCGGTCCTCAATCTACACAAGCCTTAAAAAAATCGAGCAGAAACTGTGAATTCAATGCGAAGCACTTTGCCCCCCAGCTGTAAAGAACACACCTAACCTCACATTTCATCCGAACAAGCCCAGCACTCAGCTCCATTCATCGTCCGTCCCCCCTCGAGCCACGTACGGAAAAAGCGGCAGGTTTTCCCAAGGAAATGGGTGAAAAAATGCAGATCCCACAGGAGGACAAAGGCGGGAGAAACGTGTCGGCGCATATGTACGGTCGAGGTCGAGCGGAGCCAGCCTACCGGCTGTATATATACGCCTATGATCGATCCGCGTGTCGCGCAACTCCCTCGCGTCAACGCATCAGCGGACAATGCAGAAACGCGCTCTTTCCGCCTCGACGATGGAGAGGCTCTCGACCGCCACGGAAAGCGTCGACAAATTGGCGACAGCCGAGTCCACTGCCGAGATAGACCGTTGACAGTGACCGGCGATCGAATAGCTGGAACTGTCCCCGCGAGTGGGAGGGAGTTTGTTTTCATCTGGTTCGATGATTGCGTCAGGACGCAGTAATAATCGGAAAAGTTATGCTGTTTTTCGACGAAGGTACTTCCTTTGAGGTTCAAATTATTTAAGACGGCAGTGTGCGAACCTTGTTTTGAGTACGCATCCGCCAGCACAAGATGTTTTAGTTTGTCTCTGAGCCAGAATTAGAGTGAAGTGTCAAGTTATCTATCGATATTGTCTTTCCTGCAGGTCACGAGGTCTCTACGTATCAGAACCTGACACCAGTTTATATTTTAAGGACATGAAAATTTTTTATACACGCGATCATTGTTTAGATTTTCTTACGACAGCGTTAAAATTGGATTGTGATTTTTAAGAATTAATTTAATACGTATTATAAAATAAAATAATGTTATAAATGTTTTAAGTTGAAATTATCAATAGTATCCTTGACAAAAATAAATAATAATTATTTATTTACGTTTTAAAAATGTCATAAATATTTTATACCATAGATAAATTACGCGAATAAAAAAATATATTTTTTTTATATAAACGATTTCCACTCCTTCCCGGTTCATTTTACTGCGCTCTTCTCAAAAACTAAAACCAGACAAATTAAGAGTGTCTGAAAGAAATAGGAAAAGAGGCGGTGCAAGCTCGCGTGCTTTTTTTACCCGGAGCGGAGATATTCCGGCTGCACCCTTCCCTTTTCTCTCTTCAGGAGAACTTCTGGACGAGATACGGAGAGAGACACACCTAACCTCAACCGAGAAAGCACGCGACAAGGGTGACATTGCCCGTTTAATGACTACATTAAAACCCTTATTTAGGAATTAAGGTGCGACGAGATGCTTCGAAATGCCCGTCAAAGTGGATCGATTCATAAATTACAATTTCTAGTTCATCAATATTTCTTTATGCTACGTAGAGCAAATGTGGGAACCATAAAATTATTGATTTTTCCACTGGCAGGGAGACTTAGGCGACGTATTAAAAAGTAAAATGATAATACAATATTAATAAATCATTTTAATGCAGAATCGTTTTACTATAATTTACCTTTACGTTGAATAAAATTTGATTTAGTTATTTATTTTCATTTAAGAGATGTTTCGGTAAATTATATTTTTTTATTAAGTAAGCAATTAATATTCTACCAATCATTTGCGTATTAATTAAATGTTATTTTAGTTTATTTATTTGTGTAAAAGAACACGTAACATATACGTAGCTTAACGCTTTTCAACGTCAATCAATTCTGCGAGTTGATAAGTTTAAGATTATTTTAATTTTATCTAAGTAATTCAGTTTTATTGTATGTGAAAAATTAAATTAGAAAACAAATAATATTTGTTTTTTCTAAAATGTAAATAAAGCACATTTTGTGATGAAAAGATGCAGTTTTTTTTTAACATTTTGACGAAACAAAAAATTTAATTTTATTATTAACAAAACGAGACTGGGGCCGTATTCTTTAAGTATCTCACCGACTGAAATCGTGATTTTCTCATTAAAGCAGTTCTCTGATTGGTCAAGATCGTCTTTTCTCACTAATTCACTCGGTGAGATAGTTAGAGAATACGGCCCCTGGATTACATATTTCAGCAGTTGTTTTGGAAAATAATCTATATTGATATCGATTACAAAAATCTGTATGAATGATGGTTTAAAATATACTCTTATCTGCTTTTAACATCGCTAGTTCTTATACAATTTTAAAGCAAATCTTGGATAAGAAATACACAAAAATAAAACGTCAAATGACTTGCATTTTGCCAATATTCGAGCTCTCGCAGTCACATGGAACACAACTAATTTTCCGAAAAATATGAAGAAATATCAAGTAAGTCATCATCGTCTGAAAAATTGATAAACGCAGCCCTACACAATTTTTCCTAGGACCTCTACGGAGCTGTCTTTGAAGTGTTTATTCCGAATCGAACTTGGAACAGAGCGAAAAAACCGAAGCAGCAATGGCGCAAAAACAATCGCGCACAAGTGCAAAAAGAAGGTACGTAAGTATCTCTAATTCACACGGCGGCACGAGCTTTGCTTAGCGGATTAGCAAGACGACGGCGGCAGCGGCGGCGGCTGCTACGTCGAAAGTAGAAAGAGACGGTAAACCGCAAGGCCGCCTACGCGTGCGTGTGTGTGAGTGTGTGCGTGCGTTTCGTGACCTTAATAGAACGCAACCGAGAGAGCACCGCGTCAAAGGCTCTGGTTTAGCGCCGAAATCGAGAAAAATGACGCGGCCCTTTTTCTTAAAAAGGGATGCATGCATCTATGCACTCGAGCACGAACATAACCTAGTCTGAGAGGGTAGAGAGAGAAGAATCGAGCAAAAAGTACACGAGCAAGTAGATGCAGCTCGCGAGTCGACTGTCCCAATGATGCACGTCCCCTTGGACAGTGACAGCCGCCCAGTAAACACGAGCATTTGTTGTCTGTCAGAGTTATCGGCTCTCCTAACCTCAAAGCCCCGCAGACCCGGGCTGGGGACAGCAGCCGTGGGCCAGCTGTTCTCAGAGGCGGAGAGCCGCCGCCGTCTCGGGAGGTTATGTTCGCCGGGAAGTGGTGGTTCGACTGCCACACCTTCGTTGCAGGCACTCACCTCGATTCTCGGCGAGCTCCGGGTTCTCCTCCTTGCTGTCGGCCATCTTAGCGCCTCGGCTCCGGGGTTAAAGCGATCCTGTGCACGCTCCTCCACCTCCTCCGCCGCCTCCGCCTCCCCCGACGTTCGTAAATATGTAGCAACACCCGCGAGAGATAGCAGAGTCGGAACGATAGCTGGAGCCGCGGCTCTTCACGGCACTCTCGGTGGATTAATCGCGTTCTGTCTGCTGCTGCAGCGGTACACTCGGCAGCCGTGCAACGGCTCCCGACGACGATGTTTTTCCCTTCTCGCTCGCGAGAGGACGGGCCGATACACACATGCGCCGTGTGTGTACCTACGGGTGTACGTGCACGGTCGCGCTCTAGGTATATAGGTATATTTAGAAGCACACACAGTCACTGCACGCACGTAATAATGCACGCATTCGATGGCAGCTTTGCCTCTCGTTGATACTATTCGTGCGCTCTTTTTCCTCTCGCGGGAGAGAAAGAGAGAAGGAGTGAAAAAAACACGAGCGCGGCTGTAGGTGTGCGTGCCTAGGTCCCCGCGCGCGAGCGACAGACACTAAAACTGTCGGTGCTGTGAGTGTTCTTGGCAGGCCCAGGCCGCAGCAGCAGCAGTGTTCGTTCGTTCGTTGGGCGATCGCAGCAGTCGTGAGACTTAGTTTTTTTCCTTCTGCCACCCCACTGCCGTGCCGTCTCTTTTCGCTGAGTTGCGCGATGTATAGCGCTATCTGCGTTCTCTCCGACGCGACATCTGCGCTCGCCTGACCGTCTCTGACCGTCAGCCTAATTCTGTGAATCTGCTGTCTCTGTTGCACTTACACCACTTGTACCGTTGTACCTTGTACGACTCCTCGAATGATTGTGTAGATACATTTAATTTGAATTCGCGGCAATTCCATGTATTTAACACTTGCGATGTCAATTAAAAGCAGCTCGGTATATTCGGTTAAAATTAAACAATCACTAAATTATTTAAGTGTTCGAAATCAAATGATATAATCGTATTTAAATTTTATCATATTTAATAATTATTTTACTTTGATAATAATTAATTTTCCCCTTATTTAAGAATTTTCTAAGAATTTTCTATAAACAAAATGTGCACATCTTTGAAAAGTGTTTTATTGAAAAACTCTATATGTTACGATCGTTTCGAACTAATAAAAATATCATTTATTATTTAAACTAAAATTCAACAAAATATTTTAATATTTTACCTAAGTATTGATGGACATATTCCAAAAAATTTAAAAGTATATTCATTAATCTAATTACTCATTCAATTATCAATTCAAGACTATATTATATTTACTACTAAGAAACAGTAAGGGTCAAACGAACACTCAGCGTGAAAGTCGGAACCTAGAAACTAAACTATTTTTCAAAACTAAGGTAATAAAGCCAAAATATGTTAGTTTTTATGACACAGACCATTTTTTGTTTGCTACTATAAATTAATGCCAGAAGACTAATGAAATGACGGAGACAGACAAAATCACTTACTACATACTTTAATGCTTTTGTGCATAGCAGTGTCTATGAGGAATTTCAAAATTTAGGTCTTTTACCTAAGAGAAACTAAATAATTTTTCTCTGAACAATACAAATAATTATTTTGGTAGTGTATCGCTATTTTCCACGATGACATAGATACATGTCTGAACGTCATACCTAAAACTCCCTTGGAAGATCAAATTTAATTAGAGCTATTATCATGTCATCTTTTAATTCGATTGTTCAATTCGTTCTCTTCGGGAATTTTTTCCAATTCTTTGGAGAAAAGTACAAATTTCCAGTTGCACAATTCCATTCAATAAATGTAAAACTCCATCTTCACCATCAGTTTCGTCCGATCGGATTCCTGTGTTTTTTCTTAAAGGTGCTGGAGAAGATTGGAAAATTTATAAGTATCTCGACACTTCAAGGACTCTATATACTGATGTTTCCATCAAGTGACATCCAAGAAGTTCCAGTCATCAAAAAGTTACATCAGTTTTATTAATTTTTGACTTCAGTAAAACTTTCGATATATTCTTACTTTTGACTTTAAGTATAGCACTGACTTTTCCTGGATCACACTGCTTTGGTTCTACTATTACTTTTCCAACGAGAAAGTCGAAAGAACTAGCGTATTTTATGTTTATCTCGCTTTTCTGCTCGCCGACACTGGCCTTTCTCTCAGGTTGATGATAAAGATGGATTTTATTAATTTATTGCAATAAAGAATTCGCCTAAAATTTTATAATGTAAAATGAAAAAATTCTATATCCCATTAATTTCAGTACAAGATGTTAGTTTTAGTACATTTGAATAATGAAGTTGATATTCTTCTTGGGGGTAATTGATTCCATGAAGCCAAGTCTCCTCACAATGTATTTTGATCAGTAACAATCATTTATTAAAAATTTTAAATAATTCAGTGCAAATAAACTTTAGTTTTTATTTATTTGATCAATAAAAATACAATTAGTAACTGATCCGAACTAGAATTCATCTAGTCAATGTAATCACAGTTAATTAAAAAGATACAAACTTAAATGTTGCAATTCCTGTCTTTTCTATCCACATGGAAATCAAAGTGTAAATTAAATATAATATATATTAAATAAAAAAAGTTGATTTAAAAATTTATTACAGAATTATAATACACCATAAATCGAATCAAGATCTTAATTTACAGTCTGCGACCGCGGCGACCTCCTTTTCTGCGTGTCGAGTCAGAAGGTATTGGTGTGACGTCTTCGATTCGTCCGATTTTCATGTTGCTTCGAGCAAGAGCTCGGAGTGCCGACTGCGCTCCAGGTCCTGGCGTCTTGGTCTTATTGCCACCTGTGGCTCTTAATTTAATGTGTAAAGCAGTTATACCCAAACTTTTACACTTTTCGGCAACGTCCTATACCAAACAAATTGATAATTAATAAAACGAGGTCTTTTAAAAAAACAATATATATTTAGAGTTCAAAATTTAGTGTAACCTATTTCATTGTAGAAAAATAATGAGAATATTATATTCTATGAATAAAAAAGGTATTAATTTAGCACACTTGAACGCACTGAAGATTAATCATTGAATATCACAGTGCTGCTTGAGAGTGCATTTTTTTGATATGTTGAATTCATAAAAATTTATTTAACTACCTGAGCTGCCAACATGGCTGCATATGGAGATGCTTCATCTCTGTCGGCTTTAACTTTCATTCCTCCCGTAACACGGGCAATAGTTTCCCTGAAAAATGAATGCACTACTTTACATATTTACTTAAACAATAGGTAATAAATTTTCAAATTTATTTAATAGTTTTTTAAGTTAAAACAATAATTTGATATAATGTTTAAATAAATGTTTAATTTAAAAAACATTTTTACTTAGTTTTTAACACCAACAATTATTTAATAGAAGTTTAAAAAGATATACAATATTAAATTGTAAATAAATTTCAAGTAATACTAATTTTTTAAAAAGATTTTTGTTTGATTTTTAAATGTAAAAAAGAATTTTAATTCATTATCATTAAATATTTTTTAATACATATGTATACAACATTATTGTTTTAATTTTAAGGTAAATTATTAAAGGTTTTACTTTAAATTTCATTAATATTTTAAACTAATGACAAAAATAAATAAATTTACACAGTTCTTTGATTTAAATAATTTTAATACACCATTTTTAATTAATAATTAATTTGCCTTTATGATGAATACAGTTTGAGAGTAGCCTGAGTGCAATCAGATAAATTATGTATTTTTGGCAGTTCTTAATGAAAATAATTTACGAAATTTAAGCAATAAATATGACAATTTATATTTCATACTACAAAACTAACCTTCCCGAAAGATCCGTGACATGAACGAATGTGTCATTGAAGCTTGCGAAGATATGGGCCACCCCGAATACGTTTTCGCCCTCACGAACTTGGGGTCCAAGTGAAACTTGGACTTCTTCTTTTTGTACTTTGCCCCTCTTTGGAGCCATCTTGCTGTAAATAAGATTAATTGTTTAATAATAATTTTATAAGAAGATTAAGTAGTGAAAAGTTATTAGGAAAACGTCTCTTGATAAACTTTAGAACTAAATATATCTTTGAGGTTAATTCATAACAGCAAACGAAAACATAGCCATTGCATATCGCAAATTTTGTATCCGTTCACATCTCAATGAAAATTCAATCAATTTATAAATTTTCAAATTTCTTACGTTCTTCTATTTTTACATTTTAATTTAAATAAACTATTTTTCAAAAATAATAGCTATTTTATCAAAAAATCTTTCAAAAATGTACTCACCGAAAGTCTCACGCCGTGTTGCTAACAGCAGGAAACTTGTAAAAGATGGAGTTTCCGGGGTGCTCTGTTATGTTGGTATTATTACGTCCTAGGACGTCAAGTCAAGGACGTAACTTGACGCAACAGTTATGATACTTTTCATAAAATATCATAAAATACGTAAAATACAGTTTAATATTTACAAAACTCGAAAATAATAAAATTTACCTGACTCATTAAAGTATAAAATATTGAAATTTATTTGTCGCGCTTCCCGCTAAGACTCCTACACTAGAGCTGAAGCTCTCCATCTACAAAAACAGCATCTTACATACACAAATAGTAATGGATCGAAAAAACCAGTTCATTTGAAAGTAATTATAAATTTTATAAGCGATCCACCACCTCTTAATAAGATGTAATGGTATATTTCATTTCATGCTTCATAGGAATCCAGGCGGTCCACAAACGGCTCAAGAGTCAAGAAAGACAAGATAAATTTAAAAAATACTAACCCAACCTGACGTATTATTGTATAATTGATAACGCTCTTGCATGTTCAAACTTGCGCTTTAGTATCTATTCCAAAGGCCGGATTATAAAGAATTTGTGAAAATGTTATACGATGTAGAAGATGATCAAAAAATGTCTGATGAAGAAAATATTAAAGAAGAACCTCAAAATACTACTGAGGATGAGGATATAGATGATGAAAGTATTATAAAAATATTAATTGCAAGTGATATTCACTTAGGTTACGAACAAACAACAAAAAGGGGTAATAAATTAAAAAGATGAATTTTATTTATTTATTGCAATAAAGAATTTGTCTAAAATTTAATAATACAAAATAAATTCTATAACACATTAATTTTAGCACAAGAAGACGATAGTTTTAGATCATTTGAAGAAATTTTGCAATATGCACGTGATAATGAAGTTGACATGATACTTCTTGGAGGTGATTTATTTCATGAAGCAAAGCCTCCTCACAATGTAGTTATGCGATGTATTAATTTACTAAGGACATATTGTTTAAGTGATAGGTCAGCAACAACCATTTGTTAAAAATTTTAAATGATTTATTGCAATTAAACTATATTTTTTATTTATTAGGCCAGTAAAAATACAATTATTAACTGATCCAGAAGTAGCATTTAGTCATTGTAATCACAAAATAGTTAATTATGAAGATCCTAACTTAAATGTTGGAATTCCTGTTTTTTCTATTCATGGAAATCATGATGATCCAAGTATGTATAGTTTACAAAATTTTTACACAACTCAAAAAAATTTAATAAAAATAATTTTGTATTTAAGGTTTTGGTGCTGTTGGATCTATGGATGTTCTTTCTGCTACAGGACTCATAAACTATTTTGGTAAATGGACTGATGTAACTCAAGTTTCAATTGCTCCTCTATTAATTTCCAAAGGTCTTACCACTATTGCTTTGTATGGATTAAGTTACATGAATGATCAACGATTGTCTAGATTAATGAGAAATGAGAAAGTAATATAAATTTTCTATTTATTTAATTAGAATTATTTTCACGAAAAAATTAATTTTTAATTACAGTTCCAAATGTTACGAGCAAACGAAATTGAGGATCCATTTAATATTTTTGTTTTACATCAGAATAGAGCACAGCATAGTCAAAACTCATATATTCCTGAAAATTTACTACCAGAATTTTTAAATCTTGTTATATGGGGACATGAACATGAATGTCTTATTATGCCTGAACCATCAAAACTAAACCCTAAAATTCATATTTGTCAACCAGGTAAATTTCAAAACAGAGTTTTTATTTTCATGTATTTTTTCTAATATATTTAATAAAAAAATTTAAATATTTATTTTAATATTTATTTTTATAAATGATATTCTGAATTATTAGGCAGTTCTGTAGCAACTTCATTAGCCCAAGGAGAAGCAGTATCGAAGCATGTCGGAATTTTAAGTGTTTATAAAAATAAATTCAAAATGAAACCTTTACAATTAAAAACCGTTAGACCATTCGTATTTGACGACTTAATTTTAAACGAATATAATGACGAAATCACAACATTAAAAAGTAGAACAGTAGCTGTTGAAGAATTTGTTAATAAATATATTGAAAATACCTTAATTCCCCAAGCTGTTAAGCAACAAACAGGTAATGAAAAGTTATATAAAATTTACGTTTGTGTAATAAATAAAATCGAGCCATTTTAAGAATCATAGATTTTAAAAATCAATTTTTAGGGCATCCAATGCAACCTGAGAAGCCTTTATTAAGATTAAGAATATTTTATACTGAAGATCGAGATGTGTTTGAAACTCTTAGGTATGATTTAGTAGATGAATCTGTTGGAAAATTGAACATAATATTATAATTATATATTATAAATATATATTTTAATTAACAGAATATCACAAATATATTTTGATGTAGCAGCCAATCCAAATGATATCATTCTTTTTCGCAAATGTTCTTCCAAATTGAAAAGAAAAGATATAAAAACTGAAAATCAAGATTTTGGAGAAATAGGGGAAATATTTCGATTTGACGATGTAATTATTTTTTCATTTAATTATTCATTTTGCACTCTTATTCTATTTTTATTCATTTTTTAATTTAAGGGTGAAAAAGATTGGAAAAGAACTGTTCAAGGTGGAATGACAGATTACTTTAGTCAAGATGATAATGCTAATAAACTTACGGTTTTGTCTTTATCTGGTCTCAATGAAGCCTTATCCAGATTTGTAAATTCAAATGACACAAGAGCATTTCATGATTTAGTAAAGTAAGAAAAATAAAACAAAATAATATAGAATTAAAAAATAAATTAAAATTTTTAATTGAAAATAATTTTTAGGCATCAGATGAAAAAGACTGTTAATTATTTAATGAAAGAAGACTATAAAGATAAAAAAGATATCTTGGAAGGTATAAAAAAGTATAGAGATTTAAGATTACAGAAACAACAAGAAGAAAAAACAGAAGTAATGATATATTTAGAAAATTAAGTTTTTTACAATTGTAAGCGTAATCTTCACCAATTTGTTTCCGTTTTTTGAACATGCTGTTTTAATGCCTAAAACTCAGTTAAAAAGTGTAAATTATATATTATATAAAAAAATTGCGTATGTTTCAAGAAAAATTGGTGTGGTTTACACCTACTATTGCAAAAAAAAAAAATAGTATTTGTTATTATATTTGCTACAATTTTATATTATATTTGTTACAATTTTAACAAAGTAATATTAAATTGTCAATTTTTGAAACTTTTTAGGAGGAATCTTTTTTTAATACAAAAAATAATGTATCTAGAGATAGCTCTTTATCGCGTGATGAAAATGATGATAACGAAGCTGTTATTGATGGCATTGAAAATGATTCTCTATCTAAAGGAAGAGGTCGTGGAAGAGGAAAGGCAAGAGGAAGAGGAAGAGGTACTAGCACTAAGACTAAAGATGTAACCGTTCCTAAAAAACAATCTAGAAGCAGAACATCAAAATACGATGCAGTAACCACAAAAGAAAGTGATCAATCTATATTATCTTGGAAGAAGGTAGGATAAATTATGCGGCAAAATGTCTCAATTATGTTTAATAATTTATTGAAATAATTTTAGCCGTCTGGAAGTACTAGTAAACGAAACTTGAAAGCAGTTTCCGATTCGGATTCAGATTAATTTAAGCAGGTCTTGATATCTATACAAAAACAGAATGAATTTGGTTTTAAGATTCAAAATCATCGATGAATATTTAATATTTATCTTCTCTTTGCGTCAGTATTAGGATTCGTATTTTAATTTATAAAAAATTTACTATTACTTTGTTATACTACTTTACTATATTATTATTCAATGAAATTTACGTTGTTACTGCGTAAATCCTACGAAGAATGTAATGTAATAATTTTTTTAATATTTAATTAATATTTAATAATAATAATTTTAATATTTTTAATATTCAAATTATTTAAATAATACCTAAAAATTTTTTTTTTCAGTATTCTTTTTTATATTTAGTATATTTTAAAAAGACAATAAAAATATTTGTACAAATTTGAAAATTTCTATGTTTAAACAAACGCTCTCAAATAAAAAATGCACAATTTTGAAGTGCTCTAATCTTGACAATAGTAGCAAGCATAACTTCGTCAATTTTGATAATACCAGGGCATTTTTTTTAATTCGAAGTGATTTTCTTTACTTTGAGAAAAAAAGGTAATGCCAAGTGATTATGAGAGAGAATTTTGAGAGAATTTTATAGTTTGATGCATTAACTGGATCAAGACTTCTTTTTCTTGGAAATAGCACATTCCTCATCGCAAAATGCACGTTTTAACAAGCAATTTAAGAAAAAAAAAGTCGGCATATTATTCAATCGGGATGGTCATTCTAAGGTTTGCACACGTTTTACAGTGTATATCAGCAGGAAAACACTTGTATGTTTCAAAAAGTGGAGGGCGCGCAATGTGTTGAAATATCCAGGAAATATTCAATTTTTGTTCTGGAAATCTAAATAAGACAGTCTGAAAATATTGCTGTCTTTTTAAAGGCTAGACTCGGACGAAACGAGTTTTTTCCCTGTGTAATTCGACAAATTAGTTGTCAAACAGTTACAAGACATATCCTCGACATACATTCAAGGTCTCGAATGCACTAATTATAGAATACGACCAGGTGCGTAGTTCATGATTTTTCTAAAAGCAGGCGGCAGCGATTTAAAGCAAATCACGTTTGTTCAACCAGGGCTTTCGACGGAGGATTTATTGTGTACAGGATGAAATCTCAAGGCATTAACGCACAGATCTAGTGATTCTTTCATCCTTCGGACTAATAGTTGCCAGGATCATATTACAGGACATTAAGCAAGTACCGATTTATCAATCATATAATTGTGATATAGTTGCTATCCTCGTAAAGCCGGCGTGTGGCACTGCCGTGATGTCGCTCAGCTGAGTACCGCTCTCTCTTCTTGCGTGACGCGATGTTTGAACGGCGCGAAGATGACGTTGCCCAGGAACGTATTGCGCCTGCTTTAATATAATTTTTTATTTCCAAATGGATTTTATTTTTATTTAAGTATGATTTTATATTCAATTTCAAATAATTAAATTTTAATTAAATTAATTATGAATCAATTACATTAGGAATTCAGCATAGTAGGGCAAAAGAATTTTATTAATCAAGTTCATTTATTAAAAATGCAGCTATATAGTTTTGCAATTAAAATTTTCAAAAATAATTATTTATTATTAAAAATTGACTACTTTTCAGATTATATTTAACTTATCTTTCTTGTATTTTTCGTAGGCTTACGAAATTACTCGTTATTTTAAAAATTAATATACTTTTCAGAACGTCACGATCGCACTTATAGTTGTAATATAATAGTCAAAAGGAATAAAGACCATCTTCTTCTATCAATGAAGAATTTATTCTTGAAGAGAAATTTTGTGAAAACTTTCTAATTTCGACGGTTCGGATACATATTTAAGTTCTGACGTGTCATCGTGTTCTTGATTGGTATACATACTGTTAAATACACAATTGAACAATATTAATAAAATTAAAAAAAAATTATTTACATTAAAATCGCCTATTCATAGATACTTCAATCATACCTAAACATCGGTACTTTACCTTGAAATTTGAACCTGCCAGTTTGGGATTATTATTAAAAAAACTTCGAAAAAAAAATTTATTTCGAGGACTTTGAAATTAGACTAAATTTTTTAAAATTATTTTATATTCTTGAACTTTTCAAGATACCTAGGAAAATTTGGTTAAGTTAGCTCTATATTCTGCGACTATAACTTCATTGTTATCGTTGATAATATCGTGTGAAAAATTACTTTATTTTCAGTTGGTCTATATGTAGGGGCACCGAACACTTCCTCGCACTTTATCAAACAAATTAAAGACGTAGAATATTTTTATTTGGAAAGTGTTCGATACCTATTATATAGTCCATTTCTTATCGAAAGTTTAAAAAAAATACAACTTTTGTCATATCGTAACTTTAAATTGGTTAAAACATCGGCTAAATTCTAAGCGCGAAATGCAATAATATTTCTTGGCTGCAATTGTTACCTTAAGTTAATTTAATAATGAAGATTTACTGGATTGTATGAAAATATAAATTTGTGCAACAGTCAACATTTAATTCTACTTGCGCTTTAATACATTTAGATATTTACATAGATTAACAGATTTTTTGCGCCATCCATCGCAATTCATATAATAGATTAAAATTTATAACAATATTTTGAAGCAAATAAAAAAATGTAATCCCTGTGCCCTGAAGCAATATAGCTTAATTTTAACATTCTTTTGACTAAAAAGAAAATCATGAAAAATTTTTAGGAAAAGGAGACCAAATGGGGCGATAAGCGCTCTTGAATACGCACCTGAGCCTACAGTCCAACGAGTGGGAAAGTCGGCTGTTACGCGAGAGAACGACTCCTCATGCGGTAGTCTGCGCTCAGAGCTCGTACGCACTTTACGATCACGACGACGATCTTCCGAAGATGACTGACCCCAGGGATGTTTTAATCGTGTCTTCTGCTCGCACGCCCATAGGTAATTAAACGATTTCTCCGTTTTTTCTCCAATTAAGAACATCACTAATGTCGCAGCTTTAGACGCGTGAAAAATCAATTGATTCATATGCAATATTTGAGTGTACCGTTCGGTGTTCTTCCTTCTCTGTTGCCCCTAGCGCATTCCTGGCGAGCGAAGCACCGTTTTTTTTCGAACTTTCGAATGAGATGTTCGTTTTGCCGAATTTGACGTTTATGCAAATATTTAACTATAACTGATGCTTTATTACGGCTTGGTTAGGTTACCGGATGCTCGAATATGAAGATTTTCACATTGTTTGTTTTTATAATAGTTATATTAAGCAAAAAAAGATTTAAAAATTTCCTTATGTGCAAGATTGAAAATTTTTAGATTTTATTTTTATATTTTGGCCACTTATAATTTTTTAAAATTTAAATTAATTTTATTTTTAACATCTTTGAAAAATACAATTCTATTTTGTTCTTAAATTTTAATATTTTATCAATTTGGTTTTTGATGGTTGATTTGATTGTTTGATTGTTTTTTGAATTAGATTAGATTGTTTTTTTAATTTAAAATTGATTGAATTTAATTATGTAATTTCTAATCTCTCTTTTCTTCATTTTATGAGTTCATGATAAATTTTTAACTAGTTGCATCATTTTGTCCAATTTATAGGTTCCATGTGTGGGGTACTATCATCACTTAAAGCTTCAGACTTAGGTAGTATTGTAATCAAGGAAAGTTTAAGAAGAGCTAATTTAAAGCCTACTGATGTTTCTGAAGTGATACTGGGACAAGTAAGTGTTTTGTCAAGTTACTCTATACCCAAAAAATATCATTTTTAAACAGATCTTTTTCTTTATAGGCATTGACAGCAGGACAGGGTCAAAATCCAGCAAGACAAGCTGCTATAAAAGCTGGCCTTCCAATAACTGTTCCAGCTTATCTAGTCAACATGTTGTGTGGATCTGGACTCAAGTAAGTTAAATTTATATTTGGACTTTAAAAAGAAATTATGCTTTTCAAAAGGAATAATACATTATGCATGAGATTGCAACAAGAATTACAGAATAATTCTAAAGTAAAAGAACTATTCTACTGAAAAAAAATGATGTACAAATTTTTGCAGTTGTCTAAATTTTATATTCTATTTAGACACAACAAGAAGGTAATTTTTTAAATTATAATTGCAGATCCATTGTTAATGGTTACCTAGCTATCAAGTGTGGAGAAAGTGAAGTAATTGTGGCTGGTGGACAAGAAAGCATGACCAATGCACCACATGCAACAAATCTCAGGAATGGAATCAAAATGGGAGATGGTCTTTTAATTGATACTATGATAAATGATGGTCTTACAGATGCGTTTAATAACATTCATATGGGTGTTACAGGTATTTATAATAAATACGTTTTTTAATTTTAAAAGTTTCATTCAATACAGATTAATTTTTTTTAACTAAATAATTTATTTTTGCAGCTGAAAATATTGCCAAAGCATATGATATAAGTAGAGAAGAACAAGATGAATACGCTGCAAAATCGCAACAAAAAGCAGGAGAAGCTATAAATAATGGCTATTTTGACAAAGAAATAGTTCCAGTTCCTGTAACTATTAGAAAAGACACAATTATTGTAGAGAAAGATGAATTCCCTAAAGCTGGAACGACTACTGAAGGTCTTGGCAAATTGAGGCCTGCCTTTGTTAAAGTAATTTATTTTATACTTTCATTAAAGCATTTATTTTTAATTTTTTTAATTAACAAATTAATATGAATGAATTTAATATACAATTATAAATTTAATACTTTGTCTTGAATTAGAAGTCAATTTTTATTAAATAACCAATCAAATATTTTTTTTAACCACAGTTAGATGGTACAGTAACTGCTGGCAATGCTGCAGGAATAAATGATGGAGCAGCAGCAGTCGTTTTAATGTCTCGTGATGCAGCTACGAAAAAAGGAATAACGCCTATTGCACGCATTGTTGCCATTGCCGAGGCAGGCGTTGAACCAGATTTTATGGGCACTGGACCTATTCCTGCAGTTGAATTGGTTGTGCGTATTATTCTTTAAAGTTTATAAAAAAAAAATTTATATACATTGATTAAATTATACTATGAA
This sequence comes from Ormyrus rosae, assembly GCA_035047165.1. Classification (NCBI taxonomy): domain Eukaryota; kingdom Metazoa; phylum Arthropoda; class Insecta; order Hymenoptera; family Ormyridae; genus Ormyrus; species Ormyrus rosae. The sequence goes on from JAWWML010038484.1 coordinate 66,021, forward strand.
TCCACGTTTTGTTTAATCAGCTCAAGAAAGCTCAGTGGAAAAAAGAGGAAGTGGATTTGTATGAATTAAATGAAGCATTTGCTGTTCAATCTTTGGCTTGTTTACGTACACTTGGCTTAGATCCTAACAAAGTTAATGTTAATGGTGGAGCAATTGCTCTTGGCCATCCCATTGGTGCTTCAGGTAACTCATTTTTGTATATTTAATTAAAACTGTAATTGAAAAATTTGAATTAAAAATTTTATCATTATTTTGACTTTATATTTAAAATCGTTTGTTAAGAATGTTTTTTGAAATTATAGGAGCAAGAATTGTGGTAACTTTGTTGCATTTATTGGAGCGAACAGCTGGAACAAGGGGTGTTGCCTCACTTTGCATAGGTGGTGGAATGGGTATTGCAATTGCTCTTGAAAAAATATAACAAATAGCTCCAAAATCTATAGACAGAATATGTCTTATACCTCATTTGTATTACATAACTTGATCAATGGCTGACCAAATTTATGGATATTTTTATTAATTTTTAATAGGCATTTACTATTAATTTAATTATTTTACAAAAGTCATCCGCAAAATTTATAAAAATATTTCTCAATTAGCAGCTTTTAAGATTTTTAGCTATATTTATTTATAGCTATTTTAGCTGATTATATTTAACTTTGTTACTTTTGTAAAATAATCAAGCAGCATTAACAAAATGTGCCTATGTCTGACAAAGATTAAAAATCATTAAATCAGATCGCCAAATTTTAAGACAATACGAATGTCTATAAATTGTAAAATAAAAATTACGACAATATTCTATAATACTACATATAATAGTACATGGTGCTATGTTAAATTACTTCTTTCATTTTTAAAGAAAATCAGTGCATTAAAATCAGTATTTTATAATTAATCATTTTAATTGAATTTTAAAAACTGATATTATCATTATGAGAAAGGGTAAATTACTGTTTAAAATTGTTAAGCTTGTTATGAAGTTTATTTGAATTGTTATTTTAATTGAGGCTATTTACGAAAAAATATAAATATGTAAAGAATTTTATTATTAAACTGAATATCATTCATTACTCAGAATGAGCAAACATCTTCAAAGTGTTGACTGCCTATTTACAATAATACCGTTTTATAAATTACAATACGTACATTTTGTATTTCTTCTATTTGTATAAATGACGTAAATTACACTAATTATAAGACATTAAATTTCTATCTAAAAACTTGTGTATAGTATTTGTTATATAATTATTTTTATACAAAATGCAGAAAAGTATTCCAAAATAAAATTCTGTGTCTGTAAAATAGTTATTTATTGTATTAATTCTGTTTGCCTATGATTTATTTTTCTGTTTATCTTCTAAAATTTGGCCCACAGCTGCTATTCCGGCAGCTTGATTTGCTTGAGCCCGTTTAGATTTAAATGTAGATCTTACTGATCCCCTTTCAGGAACATGTCGTAGCTTGGCCAACTGATCCTGGATTGAAGGTATTATTCTCATCTTGAACACAAAAAATTAAAACTGAGTAATGCAAGAGTAAAAAATATATATTATTAAATATAATATAATTTATTTTAAGAGGAATAATCGGCTACAAATAAATATTTTGATTATTAATTGTGCTAATCATTCATTTAAATATTCATAGATAACTTATCCAAACATTGAATAAATCTTAAAATTTATTTGATTTAATTAAAATTAAAAGCGTATAAAATTAAAAATTTAATACCTTCATTAATCTAAAGTTATGTTTTAATTTTGTCCAAAGTTTCCTCTTAAATTACATTGCATATTAGGCAGAGTCTGCCAAGGGTAAAGGTTTGCCAGGATGATATCCATGCAGGTCTTTATCATCATCTTTTTGAACAAAACATTTTAAAGGTTCATCCAAAGGCTTATTTATGACCATTTCCAAAGATGGAATGCATATTTTTGAATATTTCTTGATAATGTAATTCCATAAAGAATCTGTTGAATAGTTAGTAGTTTCCAATTTAAAAAATGATCCCCACGACTTTGAATTTAAGATATCTTCATCTCTATGAGAAAGTTCATGGTGACACATTTTTTCTGATAATTGTTCATCTGAAATGACCATTGTATCACAATTGGTATATACTGTTGGAGCATAAATGTCTTGCAGTAAATTATCACCAACATAAAGGCATTTTGGGTTAGCAATCCCAGTAATTCTAGAGAAAAATTTTTCTAAATCTTTCCAATTTCCTTGATTATAAATTTTTCCTACTTCAAGTTCGTCGCTATTTACAACTTTATCTTCATAATAATCTTTTACAGAATAAAAAGGCCTATTATCCTTAAAAAATCCTGGTTTCTTCGCATAACAAACAATTATGTCAAAAAGAGACCTCCAATCTTCACCAAAAGCATAACTAGTAGTTAACTCAACAAAATCAGAATTAGAACCAGTGATAAGAAAAGTCTTCTTTACAGCTTTGATTCTTCTAATCCAATCTAATGTTTCAGGAGGACACTTGTGAATATATTTACTTGGATTCTTTTGAAGTGCAGGATAAAAATCTCCAGCTTTATTTCTAAGCTGTTCTCTAGAATACATTTCTGCAAAGGCATCTAATATATCTGACCAAATGTCATACTTGTCTAAAGGTTTGTTGCCATTTTCTTCATCCAATGAATCAACTGCTTTAGCAAATACAAGTCCAGCTGGCATATCAAAACAATCTAATAAAACTCTAATTTTCATTGACATTGGACCATTCCAAGCTATCAAATGATCTTTACAAAAGATTTTGCTCATTTCCCATTCTTGATTTGGATAATACTTTTCAATTTCTTCTGCTTTTAAAAATCTTGTTCCATGACTTGCCATATGTATTTTACCATCGTAAGTAAGTTTTAAAATATTTCCATTATCAAAATCAAAAAATAAACCTTTTTGTATAAAGTCAATATCTTTATCAGTGAGAGGTTGTTTCAGAATTTCTGGTTTATAGCCTTTTTTTTCAATAAGAAAATTAACTATAATATCATACTCAAGCTGCACTAAATTTGTAATATTGTATCGAAGAATAGTGCTGTCCAAGTCAAAACCAATGCAGTCGTAATCAGTAAATCTAAACACTTCCATTTTTCTTTGAAGAGTTTGATGAAAGATCTTACTGTAAAATCTTGTATTGCACAAGGAAACTGATTTTCTCTTTAAATCATAAAGTTTACCTACAAATATCTGATATTTAGAAGTCTTCAAAACAATCAGACTTTTTAGCATGATAACTCTATGACAATCATAACGCCTTGGCAACCGAATTGCAAGAAAAAATCTTCTTATCTTATCTTATAAAATAAAAAAAGTTCCTACATTCAATTGTAGGTTATGTCACTTAATTTCGCGCCCTATTTTTACATTTAGTTACTTACATGTACAGGGATGTGCACATAGCGGATGTTTCGAGCCTGCACAAAAAACATGTCGTAGGCAAAACTGTCACCTCTTGGATCGGTGAATACGCAGTCCTTCATCACAATATTCATGAATCTAATTAACAAGAATATTAAATACTTTTAATATTATTCAAATGTTTAATTACAGATACGTAAATAGCCATTAAATTTTAAGTCTAAATAAAAAATGTGGAAAACTGACCCGTCGGCTTGTTCAACAATACCATTAATCGAAGTTTCATTTCTCAAATCAACAGTAGTTCGTTCACCTTCGACAGCTTTTAGAAGGATTGCTAAACTATTATAAAAGAAATATCGTTCCTGCTTTTCCGATGCAAATGTATTCATAATATTAATGAAAAAAATGTTTTCTAATTAATTTAAGTACACTTGAAGGTTAAGTCAAATGACAAGTTGTGTTTTCGGACTGACACACGCTTTTCAATAAAAGCCGCGCGGCGGGCACACCGGCGTATGTAAGTATGTATGTATATGTCGATAATAAAGAAAATTTTTGTGAATTTGTTTATAGCTAATAATCTAATAATACATATATTTATTAATTATATACATTTTATCTAAAGTAGAGTTATTCATTTTTTAACAGATTTTACGATTAAAAAATAATAATTAATCCAAATAGAAATACACTGAATAATATATTATAAATAAAAAAACAAATTATACAAGTAAAATTTTAGATATGCTTTTTAATATATAATAACCATTTAATAAATGCAATTACTATTAGCACACAAAAATCTTAGATTAAAAAATACAAACTTTTTATTATTTTTTCAGATTTTTATTATTTCAATTTTTTACCATTTCTTTATTGGTCTCAAAGTCTCAATAGTGCTGTCAATAGTTAGAATATGGTTAGAATAGTGTTTCGACCGAATAGCCGCTAGCCGCTAGTTCTCGCGAGAGTAAACAACAGGCCAACAGTTGCCTCCCGCTCCCTCTATCTCGCCGATCAAAGCGGTCAGTAATAATTTATAGTTCTATTCGTCAAGATCCCTTTTTAACAAAGTTCCTACCTTCCCTAGTGATCTGCAATCGTACGTACGGATGCGCTGTTAATTTCTGTGCGCGATCGGACCAAGGTCTGTGTACAAGAAGTGTACAAGCGTGTACAAGAAGCAAAATAATAAGACAATATATTTAGATTGAAATAAATAATAATGTTTTTATTTACATTCAATTTTTGCAGTGAAATGTTAATTTTTTTTCAATTCATTAGATTTTTCTTCACCTTCTGAGAGCATTATGGTAGCTTTAATCCAATCCATTTGAGTGGAAACTCTGGTGAAGACATCTGGAACGCCGGTAGCACAAGTAAATTCGTAAGAGACAATGCCAACTTGTACTCCGTTTACAACCAAAGGACCACCGGAGTCTCCCTAGATTAAGAAATATATTCTTACAATATTGAAACCTTTAAACTATTTAAACAAGTAACGACAAGTCAAAAAGCTACAAATTCGGTTCCTGATTTCGAAAGGCTAATTATATAACATTTCTTTATAGCTTTAAAAGCTAAATGAGCCGATTATTTTTGCTCGTCCGATCGTCTAGTTTTCAAATTTGTGCTTTTTAATTTTTTAAATTAATACGAAGCATTAAACTTACGTTGCAACTTCCTTGTCCGACTCTGGAGGTAGTGCAGATTTTGCTTGGCTCAATTTGTTCCAAAAGGAAATTGTTCCAGGTTTCATTACAGGTTTTCACGTCGAGAACTTTCAAAGGCAGATATTGTAGATTAACTGGGGAATCTCCAGCATACTGCAAAATTATTATTATACAAAAATTCAAAATTAATCAAGGGAATGCGATTTTTTATGTAATTGCCAAAGAACTGGCCCATTTTTTAAACAATTATTTGTTTAATGAACTATATCTGCATTTGTTGAATGATACAGCTTCTAAATTTTTATTCTGTTCGTAGGGAACACCTCTTTAACATATATTACCAGTCAATATTATTAAATCTTAAATAGTTGTGTTACGTCCCAAGACGTATCTTTTTATTTCTTTTTAAATATTTAATAAACTAAATTTAACAGATTTCATCAATGG
>JAWWML010038541.1:0-71194 GCA_035047165.1 Ormyrus rosae
ACAACCGAAGATATGAAACTTTATTTAACGCATAAAATTGCCTTCAGGTGGGCAAAAGCAATTGAGCGCTACTGTATTTTTTAAACAATAAAACCATTAAATTCTTTATTGGTTTAACTAACATATTAATTTTAAAGGGTTTTTTTTGGAGAAATTCTAATCACAAATTATAATTAGAAAAATCTAAATCATCTTTATGGAAATGTTGCGAATACATATTCTTAACAGAAAGTGCGAGAGGAAATTCATAACAGTGAAGAATTTTTCCATCGTCATTGTGAATTGCTATTTCTGATCGGGAATAACGAACACTAATATGAATTATGATGATAAGAATTTTTTGGCACTACCGAAATGAGTGAACTGTCAACTTTTAATACCTTATATCTAATATCGATCATCTAAGAATAAACTTGTACTTATTAAATAATTTATAAAATAGCTAAAAAGAATTAGAATTTCAGAAAATTAGAATTTATTATACAGTCAATACAGATTTTTCAGCTTACCTCTTCGTGTCGCAACTGTTCGTCTCTAATCTTCTGTTGGTGGCGATAGAACAATTTCTGTCGATGCTCGTGACGTTGGCGCTCATTGTACTTTTCCGCGTTTTGGTAGCTTTCGTCGCCTTCCTTGTGATTCGCCGGCATTGGCTGGTCGGACTGCGGCTGCTGCTGGACTTGCGATTGCTGCTCTTTATGCTGCTGCTGCTTTCTCAATTGACCTATCAATTGACTGTTCACGTTACCTGCTGCCGCGAGGGCTGCTAATTTTTCTGCCGCTTCTCGATTCGGCAGCGTTGTGTAAAATTGTGTCGGCACTGTCTGGTCGTCCCCGATCTGTTTCAATAAAATTACGTAAATTAAAACTATGTTACATACATTAAAGTATTAAATTCGATGTTAAAGTATTAATTTATATATTTTGAATATTTATTCGACTTTGAAGTTGATATATCGGGACGGAAAGAATATACACGATAAAAAATTGTGCAAATATAAACGTGTATATGTTTTAAAAAGCATTCGCAAGAATTTCAAAGCATTATTTATTTTTGGCTATTTTTCAATGCATATTTCATATAGAAAGTTTTAAACGTTCAAGAAATAAATACATCTATTGATATTTTCTTGATATATTGAAATGAAATAAAAATTTACCTTAGTGAAATAGGAAGTCGGTTTAACTTGTCCTACGGGATTTTCAAATTCAATATTATTCTCGTGATGTTCACTGGCATCGACACCAGAAACGTCTGGAGTAATTTCCGAAGCTTCCGGAGCTAAATTGTAATCAGCCGTTACTCGTCCTGAGGCGTAATTCTGATCGATAAGTACATTTTGGTGTTGTTTCTGTTTGTTGGCTTGTTCGTCGTAGTTAAATGAATGGAGTACAGGTTGTGCAAATGAGGCCTTAAAAAAGAATAAGTATTTTCTCATGTATTTTTTTTAAGAAGCTTTAATTAATGTTGCGCCGTCAGTATCGAAAAATAGTACGTGGACCACGGGTGGGAATGTGCTATTTTGCGCTCTTGGTACACAATGTATTATTATCAAACTGATTAAAGTTCAAAGTTTATGTTATGGGAGTATTTCATTAAATGTTATTTTATTTGGTATTATTTATCGTTTCATTTTTTATCCGGTATTTATTAATAAAGTTTTCATGGAAATATGACTGGAATTTATAAACGATTCCATGCGAATTTTAGAGTAATCTGTTTTTACAGCGAATGACTGTTGTTTTTTTATTCAATCAGATATCCAGTTTAATAACTTCTTTGCGTGTCATTTCTTTGTAGAATAGGTTCATGTCACTTTACGAAAGATATGTATTTTTTGAAATTTAAAATTGAAGTACACACAATTATCAGAAATATAAATATGTGCATATGATACGCATTTAGAATCTCTCGTCAGTATCTTAATTAAAAGAATAATTGGTTTGGCTTTTCGATCCTACATCTATATAAAACAAGTAATTTAAAAAATTCTTCAACATATGTTCTCCTTTCATATGGGAATATTATTTTCGAATTCGTTTTATAAATAATATGTCTAATTTTTTTTTTTAATTTATTTAACATACGCAGATTTTTTTTTTATTTTTAACTGCAGTGTACGTATTAAATTGTATTGATGCATTTTCACGAAACTAATATTTATAATTTTTAACAAACTATGCCTGACATTTAACAAAGGAGGAAAATATAACAAGTTTCACAGCCTTTTTTTAAAGTAAAAAACAATGTAACTCATACCTTAACTAACGTATTTTGGTCGTCCTGCTGCTGCTGCTGCTGCTGCTGAAAAATCTGCGAGATCTGCTGCTGGAGCAAGTGCTGCTGTATCTGCGGCTGCTGATTCAGCGAGAACTGATCGGGCAGCTGCTGCGGGAACTGGTTCAGCACCTCGTAGAGCTTCGCCGTCGAGACCGGCGGACCGGCGGCTCCGGGCTGGCCCACGTGCAGGTCCGAGACCTGCTGCTGCAAGCCGACCCCGCCGCCGGACGATCCGACGTGCATCGTACTGTGAAGATTCGCCTGCAACGAGGCGCCTTGATCGATAACACCACCCGAGCCAATGACTTGCTGCTGCTGCTGCTGCGCGGAACGCGACCCTGCCGATGATTGATGACTCAAGAAGACGTCGTTTGCCTGCAATGAATTACGATATTTTATACGACGGAGGGGCTGAAAACGGAAGAAAAATATCGGGAGACTCATGGGATGAGTGAGTTTAGCGGGAGAGCTGTAAATATTAACTCAATGACCCCTCGACGGACAGTGCGAAGTAGGGTTGCCTGCATTATCCGTTTCATCGGCTTGTGATAGATGGGCTTATTTATGTGTGTGCACGTTGCAGGGAATGTTAAAAAGGTATATAGTTGCAGAAAAAAGATCTTATTTTGTCAATTAATTATTATTAACGGCATTGTCGATAAAAGAATTGTTGAAAAATATTGCCTAATATAATTGTATTGAAATTAGAAAAGCATTCAATATTTTTTGTATATTTCAAAGTCTATAAGAATAATTAATCTTCTAAATTTAAATTAATGTTTTTTGTTTATTTATAATATTTAAAACCTGTAAATTAATACGTTATAAACAGAACATGTTTTCTCTTGATGCAAAAGTTGATCAATTATTTGGGTAAATATTTTCATGTGCAAATCTTTTTCCCGAGGGAAACGGACAAGCCTAATTAAAGGTAAATTAGTGGATCAATGAACAAGTAAATTATTTGACATATCAAACAACATGCAAATATCCTTGAATTTCCCTCACTTTAAAAGCTTCACTGATAAAACTCAATAATCGTATTAATATATTTTCAGCAATAAAGTTTAATCACAAAGTAATTTATGTTTACGGGAAATGCAGCAAATTTTAGCTTAAAATTACAAACCTGTTGTTCCGTTATGGAAGAGGCGTACTGTTGCGAATCAAAGTAAGCTGGTGCCGCTGAATTAACTTCATTCGATTCTGTGACTTCGTACTGATGTTGAATCGTCGTACTAGATATCGCGGGTAGAACTCGCTGCGGTGACACGTTAGAATCTGCAGTTTATTGATAAAAGATTTTCTTTATAAGATAATTTCATTAAAAATGTATTTATTGATTTTTATATTTATTTTTCAAATAAATTCAATAAATGGAGTCTTCTCTGTTGAGAGCTTATTTAAGAAAAAGAGGACGTCATGCAGCTTGCCTTTATTTCTTTGAAGATGAAATAAGCTTGTTTTTCATAACACGAGAATAAATATACTGAACTAAATATAAATTAAAATTGACTCAATAATTCGAGCAACAATGAGAGACTGAAATTAGAATATTAAATAATATTTCATTAAACAGAAACGCCACGTTTAAATTACTCAAATTTATATAAAGTTACTTAAATAAAATGAATATGTGTTATATCTTCAAAATCATATTAAATAAAATCATGAATATTAAGGGAACCTGATCATAAATATAAAGAGAGAATTATATTACCCTCTTTATTAGTTATATGTTCGAAATTAATTTTGAAATTAAAATAAGCTGTAATTTGGTATAATGGAGTTCCATAAAATCTGACAATTCTCGATGAAATGCGCATTAAATTAATAAATCACAAAAGTTGTCTGAAGCGTACTATGCAGTTCTCGTCATTGTTGCGTTATAGCGGGTAAACCCGTAGTTCAAAGTAATCAAACGCTTAAGCACCGAAATCCGATCAGGCAACTTCGTCGTAAATATATATTTAGTTTATCTTTCGTGTACGATAAAACTTCAGAAAAGGCATTTAAATCTTAGATTCAGTATTTAAAGTGCTTAAAAAGAAGAAAAGAAGTCCGAATCTATCTCTGAGACTTTTTTAGGCTCGCATTTGAATTTAAAAAGGGCAAATCGACTTTCGTCTCTTTTCCAACCCAGATATTTGAGCAATTGTAGGAGGTTTAAGGCGCTCCTCAAGAATCATTTTGAAAGCCAAGGAATTTGAGGTGCGTGTAACCGTATAATTCTCAAACGTGAAGATATCTTTCAAACCTTCTTTTCAATTTTAAAGCTAACGATGACGGTTAAGAAGTTTGAAATAAGCAGTTTAAGAATTGAATGTCAAGGTATAACGGCGTGTGCTATCGGGCTAATAGATCTTTGAAGAATTCGTAAAAAAAAATGTAACGATGAGACGACATTTTATGACGGTGTTTAATAAATTTTTAAAATTCTTCCAGAAAGTCGTATATTTAATCTGTGCAACTCAACTTTTTCTCTCTTGAAAGGAAATCGATACTTGTCATTTTAGAAACTAGTCAATTTCACGCAAAATATACATATCTCCATAAAATGTTCTTATTTAATTTGTTTAAAATTCATCGGAGATTAATTTAAATTAAATTTCATTTCCTTCGATAAAAAGAACTCCGGGAAATAGATATTTTAGAAAACTTCAAAACCCGATGTAGGCCAATTCGTCTATTTTCTATTAACAATTTTTGTTTGAGCAAACCGAAAAAACAGTATATAAAGAAAAGAATTTTGAAATCGCACAAAATCTCCGTGGAAAGTTCCAATTAAAAATTCCCCCTCTCGCCGCGAAACGGATCGCGAAAGCAAGGCAATAAAAGTGGAAACAGTCGGGGTTCGGTCGGGCAAACGTTATTTCCTCGGCCGCGGCTATTTGCATCGCAAAGCCTCACCTTGGCCATTGAAGACAGTGGCGTAATCGATTTGGGTGATGGAGTACGGTCTCTTGGCGGGCTGGTGCTGCTCCTCCCCCTTGTTCTCCTGGCCGGTAAAAAGCGCCTGCTGCTGATAGGACTTGCTGGCGGGACCCAAGTTGGGCGCGGGTATCGTGTGGATGGGGCCTTTGTCGTCGTCGATGCCGCCGCGGTGGGTGGCGAGACTCGTCAGCTCCTCGGACAGATGGTAGTCCTGTGGACTGTATTGCGGTTGGGGAACTTTGCCGATCGATGGGAGCTGCTCTTTGACGGACGGGCCGATGCGCTGGGACGTCAGGCCGGCGAAATTGCCGGGCGAGCCGATGAAGCCGAGGTTGCCACTCGGCGGCAGCGGGTTCTTGTAGCTGCTCGGGAGCACGTTGAACATCGGCGACGGGAGCGGAGGAGGGGGCGGGCCCGGCGGCCGACGGAATCTGAGGGCGCAAAAACGGATAATGGAGTCGGGAGGCTGTTATTAATAGGCTGCCGTCCGATTCGCGCTGGTTTCGAGCCTTTGGGAATGATTTTCAATGATTTAACGGGGGCTCGAACGGATTAATCATTTTTATAACTGTTTTTCTGTTGGGGAGCTAAGCGAATAAAAATTTTTTGGTCGCTGGGCAGACTCTTTTGCAAAAAAATAAATATCGACTGTTCCTTTATTTCGTGATTGAATTTTAAAACGTTCACGTTTTAATGATGTCGATTGAAATAAATGCATTATTTTTTATTTAAGAATTATATTGATGATAATCAGAGAAAAATAATGGATCAGCGATTACTGCTAAAGTCGGATAGGATTTGTACGATGGAGTGGATAAGTCGGGGGCAATGCAAATTTCTTTTAATCACTTAAGTTTTAGCTCTTCTTGTTATAAATCTGTAAAAAGTACACATTTATCTTGTTCCACGTAACAGATTTTGTTAAGGGCAAGTATGGGTAATTATCATTAAACTATCTTCTCCTTGAAGTAGGAAATGACAAAATGTCGTATTAAAACGTCATATTCTAGTAATAATCTTAAATTTGATGTAAATTGTAAAATAAAACGATTAAAATATAGTTTAATCCACGTAAATAATTTCTGAACTGAATAACCAGCAGGTCAAGCAAGACAAAGACAAAGTAAGCTCACTTAATTTTGAATATTCAAAGCTTTTATTTGAAATATATATTGCTCGTATTTCCACATGTTTTTGACGTACTGCAGTATTTATTACGTACTTGCACTTTTTATCAAGAAAAATATAGTCGAGCTCGTTTGCTGAACCAACATATTGATTTTTTTTAAAGGCAAATATTTGACCAAAGAACAATAACAATCGAAGTCGTAAAAAAATTTTTAATATTAATAATCTTACACATCTCCTTTAACGCTTTATCGAAATTTTTAACAAATAAAATTAATAATAAGTAAAATAAGTTTTAAACTTTTAATCGAACAACGACAATCAATGTTATTGTTTACTCTTCCGATTGAAGAAATTGAGAAATATATCGAGTAAATATATATCACGGTTGAACGCGCGTGCAAAATAATATACATTTCCATTTCATTACCCTCGCAAGAAACACAGCTTTGAAAGAGACTAGTGTTAGTTTTACGAAAGACCATTTTCCCCGCTGTGCTAATACAAACATGGTTCACGCTCGTGTTGCGAAATTTAAAGTGCAACCGGCAGTTCCCCTTGAATCAAAGTTTCCCCCCCCCCCCTTCCCCAGTTACAAAGTAGCGAAATGATTCATATAACCGGCACAAAAACCGCGCTATACGAAGGAACTCACCTGTAATTAGGCGGTTTAAGCAGCGGCCTTTTATGAGGGAAGTTCCCGGGGATGTGCACGGAATTTCCCATAGGTGGTATTCGCGGACCTGGAGCCCATGACTTTTTGAAAATCTGCGGCGGCGGAAGCGGCGGCGGCGGCGGCGGTAGATGAGGTCTTCTGAACTTGTATTGCGCCTCCGATAGACAGATCACAGACAGAGTCAGGAGCCAGCACAGCCAGCTCGTTCCCTAATGGAAGGGAAATCATTTATTAGGCTTGAATTTTTTAAGAGGGCGCGCATACAGCGAAATATTTTCTGTGAAGAGTTTATAAATGCGTTAAATTGAGAAAGCGTACATTGCACATCTTACAATTGAACTTTTTATCCAATTTAGATTTTTGAACGTTGTGTTTGTAGAAAATTTGAAACAAAATTTGCAATATAAATGATTTTATCTATACAGCTTTATTCGCTTTAATCCATGTGTTAAAAAAGTTAAATTGAGCCTTCATAATCGATTTTACTCAATGCGAGACTCAATGTCTGTGAAAGTTCACGATTTCGTTTTCACAATGAAGCGGCACATGTTGTAAATCTACGTGCAATGGTGCCTGACATTTTAACGTTGCAGAAAATAGAAACATGCGGATGATTTGCTATCTTTAGAAGATTTCTAGAAAGTAATGTTTATGGTATTATATATGGTTCTCTTTGGTTACACGAGAAAGTTTTTAAGACACGTGTTTACCCGGAATGATTTATATAAAAGTAATTAGAGTATATTGCGTATAATAACCAGCGCGATAAAAGCAGTTTCTTTTCCGATGTAAAAACACCTAAATCACGCTACTTAAGCGCAACAGAAAGATTAAAGCTTCAAAAGGTATTTGTGCTCGTTTTCAATGTTTGAAACGCTTGACTGATTACTGAACATGTGCACTTCAGTATTTTAAATTGCGAAGAGAAGGGTAAAACTCGAATTATGTAGCTAACTCAGCATATTTATAAAAATTACAAAAGAGAGGTTTGAATTTAAGTCAATGTTTAACTAATAGTAACAAAAAATCTTGTTTCGGCGTGTAATTTTGAAGATAAAAATGTACGTAGAAATATTTATTACGTAATTCATTTGTCGAAAAAAGACAAAAGACCCTTAAATGGAAAAAGTTTGTGGCGATTTGATGAAAAAAAGCAAACTGCCTAACTTTTTCCTGCTTTATTTTTTTAAATAACCCCATAAATAACGGGATAACGTCCATCACGCGCGATTCCTGCCATAATTTCCAGAAATTTCAAAGTTAACCGTAAAAAAGTTTCGTCATTTTCCGGTCCCATTTTTTTTTTCCCCGCTCCGCGATTAAAATTCAGATATAAACTTCGAACGTTACTTTAAATACATTTTCTCCACAATTAATTACGCGGCGAGCAAAAAGGCAACACTGTAAATCTGGCCTAAGACTTTCATCGATCTCGCAAAAAGTGTGTTCCCCGGCGATGCAGGCAGCTTTCCCGAGTCGACAGCGGCAACGAAAAAGGAAAAAAAGAAAAAAAAAGAACCGAGGAAAAAACGGAATTCCCACTAGATGAAGAAGCTGACGGGCGACAGCTCGTTAAAGGCCCCTCTAACGTCGCCGCTCTACCAGCGAGGTTCCAAAAACGGAAGTCGACTAAACGGTACTGCATATCTAAGTATATGTTGATAAACAAGTCGCGTACAGCCTTGCCGCGCGTCTCTCTCTCTCTCTCTCTCTCTTTCTTTCACGCACTTGACAGGCGGTATCCAAGAGTTTATACGATCGCGAGGCACTTGTACTCGGAAGTGGGCCGCTGTGCCACATTGACTCCGCGATCGGGAAAAGCGCGTCGGGGTAAGCGACTGATCAGCAGCTTCTCTCGCGCGAGAGGAGCAGGGAGAGGGGGGAGGGGACGCATGACTCGAATGAAAAAAGTACGCCGCGCGGGTTATTGATTGAACCGATTAGAAAATCTGATGTCCAGAGGGGGGAAAGGGGGAAGGGAAACCTTTTCGGAAGCTTTTTTGTCCCGATTTTTTGTCCGTTTCATTTTTTAAAGAGTGAAGGCTAATCGATATAGGAGGTGTGCTTCTTCTTGGGATTTGTATAAGAAATGACACGAGGCTGCGTTCGAATTATTGCTACCGCGAAGCGATGGCTTCTTGCGGGCCGCTAAATGAGAGTTTCGAAACGGTGTTTCTTGGCAATTTTTTTCCGAAGCGTTACCTATCAAAAGAAAATAATTAAGTAATGCTACTGACAGCGCGGAATAAAATTGACTTTCTACGCTTTATTGCTTGGATATTTTCGAGAACAACGCTAATTAATTTTTAATAAAAGAGGCAATTTAATAGCTGGACCATCAATATAAGACTGCTTAATTGTTTGTAATAAGTAGAAAAGTTTTATTTATAGAATAATTAATACTTCATTATGTATTCTAAGAAAAGATGTATGTATTTTCGAGTTTTTCAACTTTGTAACGGTAAAATGTAAAGGTCAATGTTAGTCTACTTTCTGTCCATTTAATTTTAAAAGACTTTTAAAATAAATTCATCGAATTCTTTAATTCTTAACAAAACTGTAAAAATTTATTATATTATTTATCATGAATATAAAATAAGGGTAAAAAATGTATTTTTTTTTAACCATAAAATTTAGATCCTGAAAAATGCGGTAATTAATTGAATCGTTCAACATCTCCTCGTTTTCAATAAAATTTTTATGATATTTCAACCAGCGTATAATTAATGATCTAAATCCTTCCCGTATTTACTCGTGCAATAGCAGCAACCTTTGATTTCTAATACGCAGTTTCCGGTCAGTAACTTTTGAGAGACAGGTCAAAGTATTGCCTGTGCTTTCCTCTGATTATCGATTATAATATTGAATGATAGGTATAGATGTACGGGATTCAATAACGTTTGATATTAACCAACGAGAGCGTTTCACTTAAATATTATTTAATTGAAAATTTAATTATCAGTTTTCCAAATATCGTCTAATAAAATATCAAAAGAAGCTTAACATTTTGTTCCTCGACCGAATCCGAGACCAGGAATCCATCTCTCCGAAAAAGCGCAGGAATCCTCGAATAAAAGCATCATTACAGAAGAATAGCAGTAAATTACTGACCTTCATATTGACTCCGAAAGCGGGCTCGCGCCTCTCAAGCCAAGGTCTCGTTCGTTGCACACTCAAACGATATATATATTCGAAAAAAAATTCCTCGCTCGGGATTAGTCGACTCGGAAGCGCTTGGCTATTCTGCACGCAATTAGGTCATTGTCCTTCATTTATACTTTCCGGAGCTGGTCTCTCGACTCCTTCCTCACCTGTGCGTGTTCCTCCTCCTCCCCTCCCTCCCCGCCTCGGCACTCGCGTGTGTTCACTCTCTCGAATATAGCATATATATCCGACAGCTCGCTCGCGCGCGCGCGCGTCCGCATGGCGCCTGCAGGAACAGAGCACGCGCGCCCGCCCGTCCGTCGACGATCTCCACGCCGAGCGAAGCAAATCGCCGCGGCGGAGAGCGCTCGCGCGCGCGGCTTCTGATCTAACACTCGGCAGGTCCGGTTGACCGACTTGGGAGCCCGAGAAAACTGGTATCTCTCGCTCGCTCGCTCGGGCCGCTCTTTCTCTATCATCGCGTAATTGTCGTCATTCCCTTATTTCTACCGTTGCGAGAAAGGCACTAATCGCGCCGATTCTTTCTCCCCTCGGCAGTGCCTTTTTTTTTGCCGACTGAATCCAAGAGTCAATGCGCTCCGGCGCTCCGAATAAGGATTTTGAACGACCTTGCTTTTGTAAAGCTCGTTAGCCTGCCCGCTCGGCTTCGGGGTTTGCTTGCTCGGCGGCTCGCGGATTTCGATCGATGGAACACGAGAAAATAGAGAATTATATATATGTATATGTATATGGAGCGGCCGATTTTTCTGGTCTCTGCGGGTCTCGAGATTTAAGATAAGGTGTAATCGACATTTGCAAGAGTGAAAACTGGCAAGGCGTAGTTTAATTTTCACTTGCTTGGGAAAATAAGACCAACGAGGAAAAAAATTTATTAACTGAAAGTTGTTTCACTTTTGAATGTAAAAATGTCGAAGAGTAAAGTCTCTTTCAACGGCATACTTGTTAATTAAAAATCGCCGTATCGAACTATTTAACATCTATTCGCTAAACTTAATTAAAATAACTTTGAAAGAAAAATCTCTGAAGGTATCAATTGAATAAAGTTGCAAGTTTTATTTTACTCTTATTTTACTGCATTTAATTCACAGTTTCATCGTATTCACAAATTAAGTTTCATTTTACTATTTATATAATTATAAACAATGCCAAACACCTTGTCTTAAATTTTGAAGATGAAGCCTCATAATAATAAAAACAAAATTCATAACTAATTAATGAAAGTGCGTCATTCTGTCATTAATAGATGGAGTATGCGTTGTGTATATAGCATTGATTGTCAAATTGTACAGGAATTCATATTACTTTCTATATAAACACAAAAACATACTTACATTCTTTTCAGGGAGGAATTAAATTTAAATACTTGTAAAATTCAATTTCTTTTTACTTCGCGTAAATTGTAGAAAGCTTATAATTTCACCTAAAATTTCGCATGTACTTGCAGAGATAAATTTAACTTTTGCAGCCATGAACCTAAATATTTAATACTATAAAAAATTAAGCTTATGTTGCCTAATGCATAAATAAACTCATAAAAATTATTGTCTTACATTCCAATATCGGTTGCAGTTATTTGTGAGACTTTTCCATATAAATTATCAAGCTATAATTATTTAATCATAATAATTACAAAATTTAATTTCGCTTGCGATTCACATTAATAAGCTTTTTCCGCGCCTATGCTTCGGACAAATGCTAAGGTTAATATAAAATAGTCCAAACGCAATTTAATACTTCTCAAAACAAAAAAATATAATGAGAACTGTAAAGTGTTAAAATCGAAAGCTGCATGAATTTCTGATTTTATAAAATATACATGCTACGTCTCGTAAATTGAACGAAAAAAATAATGTGGACTATTATAAAAGTAATATTTTTAAGAAGCTTCAATATTTATTTGAAATTAAATATATGGAAAGCTTTAGAATTCTCTAAAATAAGCTAAATTGGATTCAAATTAACTCACGACTATTATCAAAGATTCAAAATTAGGTGGAAAATTCAGATTACGTCAAATTAAATTTTAATATTAATTAGAATACCAAAATGAATTCAATTTGAATTTCTCATTAGTATGACTTTCACAAGGTTACGTTAGTAAGTACTATTGAGATAATTAAAATTGCTGCATTCAGAACTATTTTCTCGCAATATCGTTAGTTATGTTAAAGCAAACAGGAGACAGTATGTTAACAAAAACATAATATTGTCTACAGTTTTCTTCATCTCATGTGCGATTAACTATTTTACTTAATGATCGACTATTTATAAATCATATCTCAATTAATCTAATTTCTATTTAAGATCTGATTTAAAAAATCTTATTTTACAAGATAAAATTTATTCTTCCGACTTTCGATCGTTTATAATTGTAATAGAATTCAACTATAAACTGTAGCTCCATAACTGACTTATGAATATTACTCAGTGGGTTCTTCGACAGTGCCGTTTTTAATCTAGTTCTGTGCTAAGTAAATTGAACAAGGGACAGATTTATAAAATTTCTTAAGCAAACGAGATATGCGAATCCTTTTGACCGTTAGATTTATTGATAAGTTAAATATTGAACCGAAAGAGAGAAAGAGAGAGACAGAGAGAGAGAGAGAGCGAGAGGGAGACAGAGAGAAGAAGCGCATCTCGTACTTGGATCTCTCGATGTTAAATAAACTTTGTGCTACGATAGAAAGTCCGATAGTTGATTCACCAAGACTCTCTAGTCGAATGTGATCCAAGTTTGTTGTTTACCTGATTCGAAAATCGATCGCTGTTTTTCTTACGGATTAATTATATCTAGAAGGTCCTGCTGGCGTGATGCTTGCAAGTCAACTAGATTGATTGACGATAAAAAGCAAACTACTTATTATTTTAAGAACGCAAGATAATTAGGTGCAAGTATTTAGTGCACTTTTCGAATTATTCCGATGAAAATCCATTTCTCGTACAAAAGTTTTTAAACTTCTTGGTAAGTCAATGCGTGTTTCGTTTGTAGGGTATGATTTGTGCACGTAACAATTGTACATATTGTTAATATAGGTCACTTTTACAGATCATTATAAATATTTCTTACATACATATTCTTGAATGAAAGGAACAGGTCTGAATTAAAGTATAGTTTTTATTTAAAATAAAAAAATATTTGTCGAAAGCTAATATATAATTTAAACGGTGCCTTTTTCATAAAATTTTTAAGCTGAAAACAATTCTGTACATAACAATGTTAACGATTTTTTCGGGAACTTTTATCTACATATCAATTTAATCAATGTTAAAATATTCACAATATTTAAAGGTACGAATTTTATGTATATAAATCAACCCATACCATTTTTTGTTACTTCGATTTTTTCAGCTTCTAATCATTGGATAATTAGTAGCGTTCGTTGAAATGTGATTAAACAAGTTAGAATTGATACTTCGTATAGAGATTATTATATCATTTCCATTTTTGGGATGATTAATTCTGATTAGAGCTTCGGGAATCCATGCAGCTTTGTATAACCCGAAAATGTTTTAATCCGCTTCGTGCACTATCTGGTATTTTAAACTGCATTTCTATCCGTTAATGAGATTCCGCGCTGATTATCGTGTGAAGGTAGTTGCTACAAGATTTAGAGTCGGATTTCAAGTGATTATACTATATATACCATTAATAATTTTTTTAATTATTATTTAATTAATGTGTATCTAATGTGAAGATCTGATCATATAAGCCATAAAGATTAAACACGAAAAATTTGAACACAAAAATAGTATCTATATATTCGTATTTGACAAATTTTTCAGTATTTTAATAAGTTTACGAAAATGCTTTTATTTAATAAACATACAAAAATAAATTTTTATTTTTATCACAATATATTCAATTATGTATAAAGATGATCGAGACTTATTCCTTATAATTAGTAATCAATAACGTAGATATAATTATTGTTGAAAAAGCTGACTCTTTGTGACTGTGATTTTATTACATGCTGTACTTTCATTCCGAATTACTAAACTAAAATAAGTGATCTATCTAAGATGTAAGGCTGATTAATATATATATATACATATACAGTAAAAAATTATTTCTGTAATATTACCGTTCTCACTTGAATAATTCGATGAAGATACGTAGCTCACAAGATAGTAATAGACAAAACAATAATAGATAAAAAAGTTAAAAGTTAAATATCTGACTGCTGAATTACAGATACCTTCTTTATCATTAACGATTTAATCTTATATCGAAGAGAGTTACAAATTCATTCATTTGTTAAATCATTCAAAGATTCTTTAAATTAATTTGATAAAACTCTAATATTAAACTAACAATTTTGTGGAGTAATTTCGCATTTATAATCACTGCATATAATACATTCCATAGAAAAAACTATCTGTTAACGATGTACTTATTTTATATAAAATCTGTATTTATTCATTTTAATTAACAATGTACAACTCTTTGCCAAGGTAAATATGTATCAAATTTTCAAACATCAATGAATTCCTTAACGTAAATTATAGTACAAAACTACAAAACTTAAATCTATACAATAAATTAAAGACTGGAAATTCCAAACACTTTCCACGTAAAATAGTGTCATGGAACTAAACTCTCTCGACAAATGTTGTCGGCATCTGCTGAAGACTCGGTTCACTCATTGACAAATCTTCCATTTCGTTGATTCCATTGATCTTTTTTTTCAGGAATGTTCAACCCATTAACCAAGCTCTCCGGTAGCGCCCATACCGTGGGTAGTAAGCGTACGCGTACACCACTGAAAAATATTTATTGTATATGAAAATGTGTATTAATTATTGTACATATGCTAAAGTAGTGTAATATTTTTTGAGTTAAAGTCGTACTCACAGAGAGAACATCAACTCTACAGATCTTTTATTTGAATAAGATTTTTAAAGAACTGTTTTTACTTGTTAGGATTTTGACTAATTCATTAAAATATATACGTTCAACAAGTTACACCGATATAAATCAGTGTAACGTATTTAAATAAGATAAATTAAACGAAGTCTTACGAATAAGAGTGGCTAGAAAATTGCTGAAATCTTATTTAATTTGAGCTCTGTAATGTCAGTTTTCTTGCTTTAGGAAAAATATTAACATATCTAACGCGTTTTCAGCGTTTTTATTATAAAAGAAAAATGTGTAGAATGCCGAAAAATTAAGTGCTTTTTTGTGGTAGTAAAATAAAATATTCAAATGAGCTAGTTTACGTAACAAAATTCGACCGGAAAGCTAAGGTGTAAAGCTAAGTTAATAAATTTTGTAGTTTATTTCGTGTAAAATATTTATATTGCCAGGCTATTTAATAGTCACATAATGTAGGACGTACAGAAAAAATTTATATTTGAATTTTCGTGGAAATACGTGAAACATTAGACAAGCTGTTCAACCCTATAAACAACATAAGGTTTTTTATAATGTTTTTTTTATAAATTTAAATATATACATATACCTCGACATATACACTAGATCAGGTGTAACACCAGATCTTTTATCTTTTATCTACACTTTGTTTTACTTGATTTGTTTTTTTTTTTGTTTTTTATAATTTTTAGTTATTAAAAGATCAATTTCCGAGTCAAAAAATAATATTATTTTTTTTCAAGCAGTAGTAATTTTTTACTCCATTTAAAATAAATCATTTTAATTATAAAATATGATGTTTACTTTTTCTATATCACAGTTTTTCTAAATAGCATTTTATTTTTAAGTTCAACTGTCTTGAACGTCTTTCAAAGTGTTACCTTTAAATCACATACTTAATCATCTTCAGTCTTTCTTGTAAAGAAATAATTTACGTCCTCTTTATTTTTGAAGCATCTCGACGATTTTTAATTTCATATCCAATCGACTGATGAACCTCGAAGCCTGGTCCGTATCTCATTGGGTATTTACCGACACCTGCAATTGCATTCATGTGCATAGGCGGGTATCCATATTTATAGTATCCAGGCACATTTGGCCCTAAAATAGGAATTTTCAGTGGTCCTTGCATGGCAACCACGTGCAAACCAGCTGGATGATGGCGTTTGTGTTGTGAATAACCTCCTGTTTCGAAACCGGTAATGTCATGATCCGATATTTCAATTTGGATGTCAGGTTGACGATGACTATACGGTCTCGGTGGAAGGTAGCTATGAGGTTGATAATCGATTGGTGGACTTCCGTACTTCGGAGGTAACCCAAATGGTGTCTTATAACTTACATCTGGAGTATATTCATATTTTTGTGGATAATCACTTGCACCATTAAAGTTCACGGGAGTGTCATATTTCGGTGGCTCTTGTGGAAGTTTATGATCATCGTTCGGACCATTTCCAAGAGGTGGATAAAGTTCGTAGTTTTGTTGATTATAATCTTGCAGTTGTAAAGCATTTCCCGTAATAGGCTTCGGTTCTTCAACGGAATGAGTTTCCGGTGATGCCAAGTTGTTCGGATATATGGCAGATGTTCCAGTTAAATGGTTAACGACATTTTTCACCGCGTTCAATGGATTCGCCGCGTTCAAATCTTCATAGTGCGTGTGCTCTGTGTGATAATTTTCAGTGTGCAGATGCTCAGACTCGTGGTGCTCTGATGGAATGTGGTCCGTTTGAAGATGGTCTGAGTGAATCTCGACTGACGGTGTTGGTTTGGCAATTAGAAGGCCAGGATGAGTGTCATCGTCTGTAAATGTAACGTCTGTCATTTGTACGTCTATAAACCTAATGTTAGTTAATCGTCAGCAAGTACTCATTATGCCATTATATTAAGCAAATAATATTCATTGTTATTGTTTTAATTAAATCAAGTGTTTTTAAGCTTTTAAAAATTGTTAAATGGGGTAAGAAGGTTTAGAATTATATTTATTTATATTGGATTATTTTTATAGACATTTCAATAATAAAAATTATTAAATAATTATGTAATTTAGATTAGATTAGGCGTTTTTAGTATAGTTAATTTTGAGGTATTCTTTATTTATTTGTTAAATTAGCCTGAAGGAATTTTCAAAATTGTTATTATTAATTTTTTGCTTTTAAAGATTAGAAGCGGTTGAATGTTAAATATCTTAAAACTTACGTATCTTTATTATAAGTAAAATTGTTATGTATAAATGTAAAAATAAATAGTACCTGCAGTTCGAAAAAATAAATTTTTATGTACCTTTTCTGAATTATAATTACAAAAAAGAAAATATTTTGCAAAACCTACAAAGATTTCCTTAAATTGAGAATTTTAATTGTAAGAGCTTTTCATTTTTATTCTCATCGGAATCTTGATTAAAGTTTTGACACAACTTTCAATAAGAAATTCAACGAAACATAAGGGTTTACTTTTAATATTCTGCAGAAATAAAAATTTTTCAATACTGCACCTGATATTGTACAGTATATGTATTATAAAAATTACAGTTATTTTTCACCATAGTTCAAATTCGTTTAATAAGCTTTAACTCGTTTCGGCTCAAAGTGACATGAATTTCAATCATTTTTCATCACTGCTAAAAAAACTATAATATAGGAAATTTGGTTGCAATTGCTCATAATTTAATATCAAATCTATAGCGATAAGAATAAAATGAAATTCATGCCAGTTTGGACCGAAATGGGTTAATCCGTATAGCAGTAAATTACAACTTCCCATCAGCTTTAAGCTTAGTAACTTCGCAGTATTAAAGGTTAAGCGTGTAAATTAATTTTAATAAAGATAAACATGAAAACAATAGAGCATAAACCATAGCTTAGAATATATTTGCGTTTAAGACCCAAATTTTTTTTTACTTGGAGTGTCTTTATTTAACCTGAATTATTATTGTTTAAATGCAAAGACCTGTTTTTATTTACCTGCTTTTATTTATTAAATTTGAAAAAAATAAGTAAAATTATTATCTCTAAAAAAGGAAGTGTACTTCCGGTGTAATTTAATTGTTTCATGGAACATATTTTTGCTCCAAAAATTGAACAAAATGATGGTCTTTTTATCTACTCAAAAGAATTTAACTCTTTTATTAAAAAAGGGACAAAACAGAAATAAATTTCTTTGAATACCCAAATGCATTACATATTGTGTGATAAATCTAAAACATTTGTTTTTTTCGATATTCAAAGCAGGATAAATTTAAAACTTACCATCAGAAGCTGTACCAAATGTTGAATGGTAGGCATCAGGACTTGGAGGTGGACCTTCGTAATGAGCATCAGCTAATGTAAAATAAAGTATTAAATTAGCCATGTGAAAAATTGCAAGCAATAATCAAATATTCAAACGACATTTCAATATAGATTTATAATAGCACATTGTGCAACAAGGGGAGAAAATGAGCTATTTTTAGCGAGGGTGAAGTATACAGCACGAGTCGGAGTCGAGTGCTGAAAATACCTCACCCAAGTTTTTTCTCCCCGTGTTACACACCGTGTTTTTGTCAACGAGGGCATGAAAAACTCTCATTTGATGTTAGAAAATTTAATAGATGATCGTGCATTTCAAATCGTGCACAGAAATAGTAAAAAAATAGTTTAAAACAAAAAAAAATTAATTTTAAAAATCAAAAAAAGTGACTTTTCTGTTCGGTAAGCCCCGTGAAATGCTCGATATTCTACGCTGCTTTTTAGCGTGAAATGAAGGCTATTTCATGCCTGAGTTGGGAAAAAGTTTATAAAAGTGTATTAAATAGAGTGATATTTTATTACTTACAAACTATGGCTGGCGTCTCGTAAGCATATCCGACATGTCCGTAACCCGGATGTGCCGCCGGGGCAGGAGGATGAACAACGGCACTGCTGGCCAAATTCTTACCCAGACCTGTGATTGCTTCGCCGGCACTGCTGATTATTCGCCCCTTTGTCGACACCAAGAAGCCGCTGCCCTTTATTAGCTGACCCTTCAAGGCCAGAACGCCGCCTCCTATAGCCTTTACGGCTTGGATTAGCGTGTTTAGTATTGCTCGCTTGAAATCCCAGATGCTGAAGCTTTCTTTTCCGTACTAAAATCAGAATGGACTGATGTATTACAAGTGACAGGAGATTAGTTTCATGTCAATGGAATTAGTAAGTTTGGAAAAGGTTCGTTTAACTGCCGAGTTTATTTACGAAGTTGACAATAGGTTTTCACCCGGAAAAAAGAGTTTTTATAGTAAGAAAACTGATTTATATGCTCATAAAATGTAATAAGTTTCGACTTTTATATTTCAAGATTTACTTGTACAAAAATAATATGATATATATATCATATTTCAAAAGAAAAACTTTTAAAAGCTTAAAACTGTTTATGTATTTAATTAGCTGTTCGACAATAAAGCACATATATAAATAAACGCAGATATAAATAAACTTTTGCTTAATGCACAAACTTTGTGTACTGAAAATTTTTTCATTATGCATGTCTACAAAAAAATATTACGATGCATTTTACAAACAGCGACCTCAAGTGTGTAAAAAAGTTAAAAATATCAATTTAAATTTTGAGATGTCAATTTAAGGGAAAGTAAAAATTTCTTTATAATCGTATCCATGGAAATAAGTTTCATCCTAAAATGGCCAAGAAACTATCGATACCTTCTTTCCCACTTCCACCTTAAATAATGCGAATTCGACGAGAGAACCTTTTACGCAGTTTCCACCTTGAGCAGAAAAAAAACTGGGCGCTGCTGCTATGAACTCTGCTGCGAGCATTACTTATTACAGGCGTTTTATGTCTTTTGAAAAGTTCAAATCATTTAATTCCGTCGCCTTATTAAAAGGTGAAAATTTATGCGACCACTAAAATTGCATAATATTGGTTTTACAGCAGTAATCATTTGAAGCAGTATCGGCTAACTAGTTATAACTCGCTTACATTTGTCAATCAACCTTGGTGCCGTACGATCCGAGTTTTAAGTTATTTAATTAAAAAACTTGCAATTTTTTACTAATTCGAAAACGATTTTGAACGAATTGAATTTAAATGTCTTACCTTTAAGAACGATTAAAACCTCTCGACGTTTTTTGCTTTTATAAATGATTGCAGACAACGTTTTTTTTATTAAAAGTGGCCAATATGAATCCAAATATAAATATTATAACTATATAACAATTTAATAAATATGAATTTTTATTTAGTTTCACTTTCGCTTCGGCTAAATCTATAATATTAAAACCAATAATTTTTCCTTCTTAAGCAATCTACTTAACAATTTATTAGAGCTTACTAATATATAAAGAAACATCGGAGTATAGGAGCGCAAAGAGAGAAAAAAAATGGAAAAACAACTCGCACACGTTTCCCTTCCTTAATTGCAAGCGGTAACGACCCAGATAAAGTGTATTTCTCTTCTCTCGTGCTTCTAAATGAAGTGTCTTGCGCGAAGCATTGGAATCCGACTTGGCGGATTACGAAACGCGCGCAGCTTTCTGCTTAGCGAGGCGTTTGACGAAAATCTGTAACGTAATCGCGGATTGCAGATACCGAGATCTCGCGGCAATATGGAAAAGCGGCGGCTCCGAAGCCTTTCACGGATACTTTTTCGCGCAAAAATTTAAGGTCACCGAGTCGATATTCGCGATAGCAGCCGGAGTGTTCAGTCTCAGCGCCTGTTTACCTTGTCGAAACGAATTTGATGCCATTAGCATTTATATTATTTGTCGAAGCTCGTTGGTTATTTTCGCTGCGGCGCTTTACGACGAGCAGACGCGAATCTGTTAAGCTTTCGTTTCTTCGCTCCTGACCGTACAGGTTTCAAAGAGAAAATTTGTTCGGATGCATTTGAGCCTTGAGAGGCAAGATTTTTTAAAAGGAAACTTAAAATTCAGGTTTATTTTAAATGCTTGCAAAAACGAGCTTTAATCGAATTTGAAAAATCGTAGATCAATTTCATGCCCTTTAGGTAGGATTTTTTTTATATTTATAATAAGATTTTCAAAATGTAGCAGATTTTAATACTAATCGTTTCCGATCCTAATAAATTTAAGTGAACTATTAAAGTTTTCTATTTAAATTGTTAAAAAAAAATGCTTGCAAGTATTAAATGTATACCAAACCAATGCTACAATGTATTTCTTTGTCTGAAACCTTCGGAAGGATTTATGCTATTTCATGAGAAATATTTCTCTAATGTGTAACTTACATAAAAAAGAATGTTAATTTGCGATAGTAAAAGTAGTCAGTTGATGATCGAAGTCAGTATGGTAATTATAATTATAAAAAATAGAATAATCTATTCATTTGGTATTCTATGAAATTCATTGCGTAAGTAAAGCACGAAAAATGTTATTACGTATCTTTCTTTAAAATGTAATAAGTACACTAAATAATGTTTATGCAATTTTCAGCGATGGTTTTATTTGAAATGATTTAACTGGGGTCTTTTTCAGATACGCAATTATTTCTATTTATAAAACTATATTATCAAATCAAGTGATAAATGGTTTCGTAAGGTGCACTTTTAACGTTTTTATTTATTTATAAACTTTAGCATACATTAATTCTAATTTCTTGCATAATCAATTAATTACTCCAGGTCAAATTCGGTTACGGGATCGGCATTTTTTTAAATTTAATTTACGTACAACTATGTATTTAATATTTTCTCTAAACGTTTATTTTAGATTCTAAACTGATTTTATTTTCGGTAAAAAGAGCCGCTTTCCATGCAGAAATGATGTACTTTAAAATCTAATTTGGCTGATTATTAGACCATTTCATTATCAATATGCAAATCCGAAACAATGCCGGCAGTAATTCGACAAGCTATCCTATGAATGAGCACCTGAATATACAGCAAAGCTTAGCATGCACGCAGATTGCGTAAAACTGGCTTGATCTCTCAATGTACAGCAGCCCTATTCGCCACGATTGCATCAATTAATCAGAATTCTATTAGCTAAATTTTAATTGTTATTTTTACGCGGACGACGTGTAGCTGGGATAATGGGTTTAATGTTCGACGCTTTCATGTGGTAGAATTTGTAAGAGAAATATTAAAGCGGTATTCAGAGCTCAACTTGAGATTAGCGATAAACTGCGGGTATTGTCTGACTTATGTAGGATGCGAAAATGTGATAGTTATTTGACTAACGCCTACATTTAAATTCTAAAAAGACTTAATGACAGTGTGAACAATTTCAGTATGAAAAATTCAAGAATTATAAATGAACTTAAATTGAATTTATCAAAAATGGAATATGAAACGATTCTTCAAAAAACAGGGAAAATGTTTATTGTCTTATTATAAATATAATGATTATTAAATTTTTTTACTCTCCACCTCCAAAAGTGCGGCTTTAATTTATAGCAGAAGACACCTCAGTCAAAAGTTAGGAAAAAAAGTTTGAATCTTGTTTTATTCGTACTAGAAGATAACTCAGTTTTAACGAGATGTCTAGAAGTGCACTTTTAGAGGATCAATTAACGCAAATTAAAAAGATTATATTTATTATAGAAAAATCCTGCTTTCAAGTATCTTAATATTTTTTAAATAATTTTAAATAACAACATAAAGTTTAATTTTCAAATGTATACGATGATAGCCCACTTTACTTTAATGTAAAATTAATATTCGCCCGTTCTTATAAGCTATCCCCTTAAAAATTTTATAAACGTTTGCAGCAACAAAAATTCTTTACAAACGCAAATACTCACGGAATGATACGAAGGCGGTCCATAAACCGGCGGGGGATTGTGTCCGCCCGAGCTGCTCGAGCCCTTGGACGACGTGGACGACAATCCGACAACGCTGCCGACCAGCTGACCAGCGAGTCCCGAGACAAAGGCTCCGGAACCGCCGCTTCCTCCGCCTCCTCCCGCCGGCGGCCCGTAACCACCCCCGTAGCCGTCTCGCTTAATCCGCTCCTGCATGTAAGATTGCACGCGCTCGTCCTGCATGATCTTATCGGCGTACTTATCCAACTGGCTCATCTTGTCGGGAGTTAGCTGCACGTCGCTGCGCCGGTCGCGAGTCGCGTCCAGCCCGAATATGCGGAAGAGCTCGACGAAATCAATGGGGATCTGGAACTGCGGCTCGGCCGCGATCTCGTTTGCGCCCTTCGTCGCGGCCGCGGCTGAGTTTGACGCTTGTCGGGTTAACTTGCTGCTGCTGCCGGCGTTGTTCTCGTCGACTCGGCGGAAGGGTGCCAGCCGCTCGAGTTGCGCCGCTGCGGCGCGGTTCAGCTCGCTGTTGGGGTTGGAGTTTGAGTTCTCGTTTGCTGTCGTCGTCGTCGTCGCGCCCGGAGAGCAGCTCGCTGTCGCCCAGAAGGCGACAAAGAGCAGCGCCGGTACCTGAAGGAGTACAATTACTTGTTTACTTATTTGTTATAAAAATTTCATTATCGCGTTTGCCTGCATTTCATTAAACCTTTCAGTCATCTGTCCTCTACAGAGGACAGATAATTAAATTTACTTATATATATAATACTGTAAAGCATATTTCGAGGTTTAAATGCTTAATTAAACTTCAGTTTTACTCAAGTAATTGTGTGCAAATGAATATTAGACTTTCTGAATTTTTACAAAGATTAAAATCAATTATAAACCTTTTCAGATGTTTCGGTTTAAGGAAGGTCTTGCACGACTCTCTAGTCAACAGAGACTTATTGAATAAATTATTATTAATACTTACAGAACTTATAAAGCGTTATAATTGGAATTAAGAGTTTGTTTTTAAGATATATTAACCTAATTTATTACAATAATATCAATTATAATAGATTAACTTGACTAACGTCAAACATAAACATTTGGCAACATCGCAAGTTTGAAGAGGCGCGTGTATATCTATATATATCGGTGTGGTAGTCCTCAGTAATTTTCTCAAATAAATTTCTCACATAAATTGTCGACAGAATTTATTTTTTGTTTTTGTATCATTAGAAAAAATGAGTAGTACCCATAAGAGGTGTGTTAAAATTGTAAATTTAAAATCTATTTTTTTAACTTATTTATTCGGCGAACTGCTTCATTTTTGTGTCAGTTGGTTTAAGCTATCACTAATTAATAGTTTCTATAAGTTACACCGATTTCCCCCATCATTCGTTTCTTGCGAAACCCTCCTTAAGAGCAATTACTGTACAATTTTAGACCTTTCTACTTATAAGCAATTCTTTTCCTATCCTAATGCTTTCGCATGTATACGTCTACTTTTACTAACAATTTATAAAACTGTTAATTAGAGTTGGATTCCACGGTTAGATCGTCCCAAATTAAAAAGTAGTTGCAATTATTGACAGCCCTAGAATGTACGTTTTACAAGTCTAACTAAAATAAAATTTGTACTAAAATATTTAATCATGTAATACATTCTATCGTTATACTTAATATCAATAGTTTATTCTAAATAATAAAAAATCATGACTGAAAGGGTTAAACTACTTTTGCTTGATTTTTTTAAAGGTAATTTGTGCTCCATGCGGGTGTATACAATGTAAAAATTAATTGAAAGTGAAAGTACGAAATTAGGAGTTAATTAAAACAGGAAAATTTCACATGAGACTATCCACGAAGTATTGTATGAATTTTTTTTTTTTTTATTTACTTATAGTAATTGTTTTACAAAAAAATTTAAAAAATTTTAAAATAACGATAATTATACTCCACAATCTAATCTTTATGTTATTTTTACCATTGTTTTACTTCCGCATTAGAAATTTTAACGTTAGTTCTTCTTTTGAATGCAAGACAATTTGAAAGACAAGGAAGCAGAAAGGAGGTATGCTCATTTAACTTCACTGATAACGTAAGAACGTGCTGGAACTGAAATTTCGTAAGAAAATTTTTTTATAAAGAAAAAATAAATATTTTTGACGATGATTCGTTGTAATTCAAATTTAGTTTCTAAATTGAAAATAATATTCTAAGGCATGAAAATTTATTGCTTTCAGTAACGCGTCAGTGTAAGAAAGATCTATGCTCAAAAGTTAAAAATATAGCAAAAAGAAGCCATTAAGAAATGACGCTGCATACCGTAAATTTAGAATATTATGTACACCTACGGGACATCGAGTAAAATTAATTTCAAAATGTTTTCAGGATTAATGAACTTAATTTTGTTTCCCTTAAAATCTGAATTTAAATGCTTCTTAGTAAAATATTTTTAAAATAAAAACTACAAAAACAAAACTATTATACCATTTCTAGGGATCACTGAAACAAGTCTATTAAACACCCTCGGTTTTCATCGAGTTAAGATATGCCAACTGCTCATATAAGTGACACATTTATGATTTACTTAAAAAAAGTAATTTTTGGCAATTTTTTACACTACCCTTTCACGGAAGTAAGAAGCAATGGGAAATCTTTTAGTAATTTCAAATTCAATTTATAGATTTTAACAAAAGAAATCTATATTAAAAGGGTAAAGCAGTCCGTTTTTGGTTCATTAACTTTTTATATAAGTAAAATTACATTAATACACATAATTCACGAGGAAGATAATTCCAGTAATTCTGAGCTACTTTATTAAGCGCTCAATTTACGAAACGTTCAGCAATTTTTCGGATCGCTTGAGGCCTTACGCAACGATTTATAATTCAATTCCTCAAGATCTCGTAAAACCTCTCGCGAGGCGTATATACTCGTTGCACCGTCGGCAAGTAACCGCCTTTATCCTCGCGATGCGCCATGCCCTTTAAACTCGTCCTTAAGCTCGCGCGTCTAACTGC
Organism: Ormyrus rosae; assembly: GCA_035047165.1. NCBI lineage: Eukaryota > Metazoa > Arthropoda > Insecta > Hymenoptera > Ormyridae > Ormyrus > Ormyrus rosae. The sequence goes on from JAWWML010038541.1 coordinate 25,803, forward strand.
GAAACGTTTTCGGAGATTGAAAATGAGTTTCCGCGCGCGCAGCCGCGGATATACTCCTGTATGCGCGTCCCGCGGCGTATAGAGCGCCTCCAGGCCGGTAGCAATTGGAGCGAGCAGACGGTGTTCTCGCGGGTGAAAGTCAGGCGCCCGGGAGGAGCGTGCAGAGCGTCGCGGGAAGGCGCAGACGTACGCGCTCTCCTCCTCCTCTCTCGAGCGCCAGGCGACGTCCGACGCACTTCGCTTCACATGTCGCATATTAGACCTGAGCGGGTGGGAGAGGAGAAGAAAAGGAAAATTGGAGCGGCGACGCTCTTTTTAAAACGTCGTTTGTGCCGAGCCGGAGGAAGCGCCTCTTTATTTATTTTTTTTTTCTATCCTTCCACGCTTTTGTCGAATTTCACCTCTTTGTGAGGAGGACGCTTAGTTTTTCTCTTCCGCTCATCGGCGGGACCCCTTTTTGACGGTTTAATTTTCGGTTTCTGCGATTTGTCACTCGTTCCGGTGTACGTTTAAAATGTAATTATAACAACATAAGGAATTTAGTCAGTCTTATTAAAAAACTTACTTTATAATTACTCTCTGGATTTATGAATGAAAGTTTCATTCGACTTTACTTGCTCAAGAAAATTTAATGCTATATTATTTTTTTAATAAGTACTAAGTGCAAGTATGTTTTATTATAATTTTAATGACAAAACAACGATAAACGAAGAATAAAATCATGTTAATGTTAATCGAAGATATACATTTGGAACGTCCAAAAAGAACCTTGACATGGAATTAAGAAACTTTTTTGCTTAATTAATAAATGTAACTCGTGTACATTATGCGTTTATCAAAGAATTTAAAATTTTTTTTCAATAAATAAAATTAACAAAAACAAGTATTATGCAGTTCACGCTTTTCTCTTTGATGATAAAGTACGAGTAATATTTTAATTAACGGTGTCGGCAATAATTCTACATTTTCTCGAGTTATTAAAGAAATTTGAAATGCAAAGCCAGCTCATTTTTTGATTTCATAACTCGTCCAATCATGAAAGATCTTATAAGGCTTGAACGGTCGCGCGAAGTATTCTTTTGAAAAAAAATATTACAGCGCACCTTCGACGCGATCTTAAAGAACTTTTCTACAGCTCGCTATGGATATCGTTAAATAAAGAATGTCGAGGCAAGATACAAAGAAATCCGATATTGACGTTTTAAAATAAGGAATTAATTATTCCAGAGAATCTGCAGTATTTTTTAGTTTCAGGAAATACCTCTTTTACTGCAACTGTAATATGCAAAACTATCTTTTTAATTAAAAATAAGAAATTTTTAGGAAAAAAAAATATTTGCCCAAATATACAATTAAATGAAAAGTATTAATTTGAAAATTGACATTTTTCTAAATTGTTTGTGATTGTAATTTTGGCAGGGTTTCTGTTTTTTAAAAGATAACAAAAATTTATTAGACGTAAAATTTGTTTGAATTATTTTTGATTGACAGTTGTTTTGAAGCTAAGAAACATCTGTTAGCGTAACCAGCTTCAAGTTAATACTTGCTTACTTTCTTCCGTCGTTTTTTATTTCGCTCTAAGCTTAGCACTCTAATCTAAGAAGTTTCACGGCCCATTAATCCGTAATTTGAATTGATCTTTTCATTGTCTCGGTGAACACGTCCGACTCTTTAAACAATTTTTTGTCCCATCCCGCTAATCGGTTTGAAAATCACTTTTCTAAAATGCAAAAACCCCAGAAAATCAATCCATCCACCTCCTCGGAATCGACTCAAACTACCCAACATTCTATACACCGCCGTATTAGCTACAATTGAATTTTTTTCATTCCACTCCTCGGGTGCAAGGCCCGCGGCTGTCCTTGGCATCGGGCGCGCGCGCCGAGTAGGAGGAAGCGCCCGAGAAATATAACCCAGTGAATCTCCCATGATCAATGTCAGGCCTCCGCCGCGGCGCGCCGAAAGACACACCGGAGGAAGGAGAAAAGGAGAAAGAGATCGGATGAAAGGTTACGGGCCACGCGTAACTTTCACATGTACAGGCCCCGCGTTCACTCTCGCGCAGGCGCGAGCGCGCGCACGATTTCAGGCAAATTCTTTGAAGATATAACCCGGACGATCCTTAAGACGAAAGTTCTTAAACTTTCCTAGAATTTCGTTTTCGCGGCTGGGCCTCTCCGCGTTTCCGGATTCCTTAATGACGTTCTCGGGGCACCCGGATTTCTGAAGCGATTTCTGATGTACGGTTTTCCGCCGCGGTTTTGCGGTCGTTCTATAACTGTTCTCTCGATTCATTTTCATAACAGAGCCTATTTATTTGCAGGTGTGATCGATGGAATTTTTTTTCGGGAAGATTTGTGATACGTGACACTGGAGAACACTGATAAGTATATTCGCGGGTTCTTCGGGAGAAAGGTTTCTTTAACTTTCTACGATGACGTATTGTTTTGATTTAAAACTTGTTTGAATAGAAAACTTTTCAGATTTACACGTAAATTTCGTTTAGAAAGCTAAATTCATTTTTTTTTAAATGACCATTGACTGGTTGATGAAAGTAAAAGGGACCGAAATAATCGTCAGAGCACTCCGATGAATCCTTAATGTTGTTAAATCTCATGAATAAAAGCAATTCACTGAATTTCACTGTATTTTTAATTTAAAAAATTCACTACGTTTCATGAATTACTTCTTTTTTTTTTCAATTATAAGTCTTGCACGAGTAAAAATAAATTTTACCCTAAATAATCTTAAAAGAAAAGCAGTGACATTGGTAAAACAGGGATAAAAATCCATGCCGATTATTCCTAAATTTTCAACTAATCAATCACTGCGAAAACGTCAGTCTTCCGTTCTAAAAAAAAGGCCGTATCAACAAATTGAAAATAAAATATCTCGACGTTAGATCACTTAAAAACTATCCGGCTTTCCAGCGCTTCGACGTTTGCAAAAAGAGAAATCTTCACGTCACTTCACCCGCGCATCAATCGAATAAAGCGAAATGACAAAAAATAAAAAAAAAAAAAGAAAGAATTTCTTTAGAATGCACAGTACCTTCATGGTATGCTTTCGCGATGGTTTGAAGCTCACGCCACTCTCACTAAACTCACTAACCGGCGCCATGGCTTATTTCCCGTCTTTATACTCACTCCCACCTCTCTCCGAGAGTCCAAGTCGCGCGCGCCATCCTGCCTGCTCGGCTTCCAATTTCGCGCCCTTCTCCTCGAGCATTGCTCGAAAGCACTGGTAAGGATAGGCACGAGACTGGGACGAGGAGCAAAAAAAAAAAAAAATTAACCGTGTGCGTGAAATAGTTATGTCAGTAGCGTAATGGCGCGTATTTATTTTTCCCCGAGTATACGTTGGCAACTAATCAGATCGATAAATACATGGTCGGCCGATGTGAGCCTGCGTCCGAATGATGTAAGGGGTCTTTATAAGAAAACTTGCCTACGCGCACGAGGGCAACGCGTGCCTTGGCAATTATTTATTGGGATTGGCGTCGAGCAGAAAATTATTAATGATGAAAGTTGGATGTTTCAATGAATTTATGTGAGACGATTTGCGGTCGTGGATTGAAATGTCCTCTGACGCTTGTGGGAGCTTCGAGCTTTTGTCTACTGTAGTCGACAAGCTAAAAGTTATAATGCAACTGTCGTTACAAAAAAAGAATTCGCATTTTGTCAGGAATTCCCCTCGAAAGGATATTATGTTGTCGATATCTGAGTAGTTGTTTGATATCTCATTTAAATTTTCGAAATATTTGAACTATTTCTTATAATCAAAGAATTCCGTGAAGGTATTAAAGTTCATTTTATAAATTAATTTTTGGCTATGCTTTAAGAAAATGTTAATTTTCAACACGTAAAATAGGGTAAAACAAAACAGGTAAAATATTACGGCCTTTTACTTAATTTTAAGTTATTATATTTGTTGTTTTTGCCAAACGGCATTTTATGTAAGAATTTAATCTTGTCTACAAATTTTTTAATACTTATTTTCAGAGTTACATAGCATGCCACATTTGCACTTTGTTGTTAATGGTTAGAAGATATAAGGTGACACTTTTCCCAATAATGATAAAAAGTCTTGTTTTTAAAGTACAACTAGAAAGCAAATTTTTACAAAGTTTCTATTTCTAACAAAATTGAAATATGTCTGTCACTGTATGACTATAGAAAGTCACACTGAGAAAGCATATTATTTTTTCATGAATTTAAAACTGTTCCAAGGCGTTTCCATTGTACTCAAGAAGAGACTTTACGCGTAACGCGAAGGAAGACATTGTTTCGTTTCGGTTCGAGTCAATCGTGAAACGATATAATTACTGAAACTTTATTAATATTATTAACCATCGGAATATCGTTTCGCCTTTTCCTTTTATACCTCGTTAGAAAATACAACTTCTCTTAGATAGCATGTAAGAGAGATACTTATTTTTTCTGCGTATACATTATTTATTTGACTTATTCAGTTTGAAATATGAAAAAATTTATTTTATTTTTTTATTTACCACTCAATTTAATAAAAGTGATGGAAATGACCGCTAAAATCTTATAAATTAATATTATAAAACTATACTGAAAAATTTTATTAGAATGTTTTTATATAAAGTAGAAAATTTATTATTCTTTGATTTTCACGTGATTTTACGTTCAGCCAATGAAATATTTTAAGTAATACACCTTTAAAAAAACTTACATTCAAAATTTTAGTTTATTAACTCAATTCAAAGGGTAGTTTTTAATAATATAATAATAAACCTTTATCATTGTTTTTATTTAGTACATTGTTTGCACTATGAAAATTTAATTATTTTTGTAAATATACGAAAACAAATTTTAAAGAAAGAAATTTTGAAAGCTACTTCAATTTTCTTTCGTATACAATGCTTAAAAATTTCAGTATTATTATTTAGTATTAAATAAAACTGCATAATGTATTCTACATTGTTTTCTTGATCCAGGCTTTTATGCTACAGCTTTATTCGTCTTCTCATTCTTATTTTTTATGCGTAATAAATCTTTAGATTTCTTTGAAATTGCACGTTAATGCCTGTAATGCATTGCAAAGAAAAGAATCGCAAAATTTAAAAGAATTCTTCAAATTACTAAAAAAAAACTGCTTTTAAGCTTTCGGAGCTTAAAAGCAGTTTTTCTTTCTTTACATATTAAAAAGCGGTTTACTTGTTCTAAATAAAGAACTTTTAAAAAACCAACTTTTTTCATATAATATGTAAAACAAAAAACACAATTAATTATCAAAGAAATAATTTTAATTTGAAATAATATTATGAATTTGTTATTCTTTCAAATCCAAAAATCTTATTTTTCAATCCAACTTATATCCCGCGAAAGAAGATAATTCAATAAAAGAATACTCTGCACTCCGAATTTCAGTCATTATAGAGCGTATCCAATAACTTAGTTTTCAAGTATTTCTTGAATATGGCCAATTCAAAATTCATCTGTGCAAAAAAAGTTTGGTAGTGTAGAGAAGCAGTGGCGTTGCAAATATTGCGCTGCTTAATCAAATAATTTAAGGGTCGACAGCTTTCTCCGTAAGAACGTGACATTTGTGTTATAGAAGTGACTTGATTAAAAAGGTTTCTTATTCATTTTTTATGGATTAAAGAAGATTTCCAACTTTCAATACATTTGTGAGTTATTAAATTTATTCAAATCTGACATTTAGCTTGAAAACCACTTTGACTAGATGTTATTTTAGTACGTATACACTGATATGCTTACTTAATAATTAATTACATTTTCTTTTACTCGTTTTATGCAGATTTCATTAAAAAAGTAATGTTAATTGTAAATTTTCTTTCACATACATATCCTGCTAACTCACTGAGGCACTTTATGTCAACGACCTTAGTTGAAAAAGAGACATATGAAATATGCTTTTGCAGCTTTAAAACTTTTATGGTAATTGTCACTTTCTGAAGTATTTTAAAACTTTTTTTTTATTATATTTGGATAATAGAGTGTCGGTAGTAAAGAAACATCCCCTGTTTTCTAATATAAAAAGCAGTTGACAAAAACATTAGGCATACACTGAGAGAAATGTTGTATTAAAAATTACTATACTGTATACTAAGGTGTATGCAAACTTGCATTATCCTAAAAAATACTATATACTAAAATTTAATCTAGGGCCATATCAATTTTTACTACAATGCAAGTTGTAGTGTAATGTAATGTAGTAACCGTGCCCGGTACTTGTAAAAAAAATGATATTGTTTATAATGAAATAAAATACAGTAACATCTTCAACTTTGATTCTTAATAATTTACTTGATCATATACTCAAAGTGTGATCATTAATTGTTAGTGAAAAATGATAATACAAGAAACCAAAATATTTTAATGCAAGGTTTAAACAAATTTTTTATTTATTATGTAAATTTTTATTTTTACAAACATAAGAAAATTAATAAGACAATAAATACTTCAATATCTACTCAAACGTTGTCTGAGTTTATTAACATAAAATAAAAATCAATTATACTCTCTTTTTAACAAAAGCCAGTAGAGCTTGTCGTAACTTGTAAAAACTGCTTAATCCAATAATTTTCTGTTCGCTGGACCCACGACAGTGGATTTGTTTGTTTGACGGGCGAGTATTTTATCAAGGTAATCCCATCCTGATCCAGATGCAGCAATGGTCGACTTGGGTTTGCTTGACTCTCGATTGCCAAGTTTCTCTGTTTGACCAACAGCAGCGATCGTCTGTCGCCGTTAAATTAGTAAGGAGGACTAGGACTATTTCACGCTATCCTACATGTTTTCTCTGCCGATATGACAGCTAAACATCGCTTGAGCTATTATAACTTAAAATTTGAATATTCTCATGTTATTTGTTAAAATTGTAAAAATGTCTAGTTTTGAGATTTTTATTAAGAGCTCACATTAATATAATATTATAGTTTAGAAGCTCAAATATTTTTACTTCTTTTTAATTGAGACTATGTTTTTTATGTAGTTCGGAAGAAAATGGTCCTTTTTATTTTAAATTTTATTGCAATCGTAAAACTGTAGGTTTACCTTTGGTTAAAATAAGTATGACTTCTTAGCATGTTGTGTATAACTGAAATGTACGAATCAGAACTACGTTTTAAATGTACATATTAAACTTCTCAGACACTCTTGTGTGAAATTTTATGATTTGAAAAATTTCGCTCTTACAAATACCTATGTATCTATGTATATTAGCTCTTCTAATTGAATAAGTTATGTAAATTTTAAGTCATTGTAACTGCATCTAAGATTCGTCATGATGTACGGTAGAAGTAGTGAGTGTATAAAATTCTGTTCTTCTACGTCTACGCAGAGCTGCAAGAAAAATGTTTCTTTTTGCCTTATAGATGGTGTTAGGATAAGGACTAGACGTGATCGACAATTAAGGCTTAAAGCGCAGGTATAAATTCGAATATTTGAGGATTTTTTTCGGGGCATCGCAAACGTTCCTTTGCGGCTTAACCCGAATTGCACGAATCGATAAGGGCCATGATATACTAAGGAGAGCAGACCTGTGGTCATTAGACTTGAGGGCGAAGACGTGGGAGGCGTTGTGCGGGCCTTCATTATGTCCCAGGACTGATAGTGTACTTATCTGCAATTAAGTCGCCGCGTGTCTCTTCGGCCGCAACGCAGGACTGTGCGCTCCGTTATACCTACGCGCCATTATACCTGAGCGTGCGTACGTCCGCAAGACCGTAATAAAACCCTACGTGCGTTCGAACTCTTACAGAGGATTATGTTATTGTGATTAAGCATTTGTATTAGAAAATAAGTTTTCGGAAATGTAGTTATAAAATAATAATTGTGAAACAGTATAGAGCTGGGTAACCTGACCGGCACAAACGTCTGGCCTGCGGATGACAATATTTTGCGTTTCGATATTTTGAAAATAATATAGCTCAGATTACTATAATTATAATTTATTTATCCAAAAATTGCAATCACAAATTCTTAGCAAAATTAACAAAGATTTTGAAGACGTATTATTCCAGTTTACAATTTATATATTTTTAGCAATATTTTATAGTTTTATAGTTTATGTTAGTCCAAACACTTTGTCATATGCTCATCATCGACTTCAAATCTCTTATCCGATCGTTCTTGATATTCTGTTGAATCTTCGTGTAATTAAAATTATTTCTGGTTAAATCACTGTTCAGTCTATTTTCCATCAATTAAACATGAAAAAGTAGAAGCACTATTAGTTTCATTTGGCATGTCTATCGTATTGTCTACATTCTATCCGTGTGGAGTGGGACTCTACTCTCTCGAATTACAGCAGAAGTTCTTATAGTCCTATTATTTACCCGTGGTGCTCGCCCTTCTGGTTTTTTGAATATACTCAAACGCTCTGACCTAATATTTGCCCGTTGTGCTGACCTTTCTTGTATTTTAAATGTGGTCTGACGACCTGACCTCACATTTGCTCGCGGTGCCGTTCCTTCTGGTTTTTTGAATATATTCTGACACTCTTCAGATTCTTTTATTTCGTTGTTTCTATCATGTGTCTGATTACCTGATGTGTCTTCTATTCTTGATTCACACGAATCTCTCTGATTTACATGTTTTAGAACTTCTTTAAGATGTTTAAGTTGTTCGTTAAAAGAATTTTCATCGTAAATAAAATCATCGCTTAAACATGTTTTTGCCAAATCCATTTTTACAACAAAAACGTTAATATTCTAAAACCGTTTTTAAATCGAGCTTTTCTTGGTTAAAAATTTCAAGCACTTTTTCTGTATAGGGCGAAGTACTACACCACTGCACTGCACCACTGCACAGGCCAGTAACGGAGAACTGGCGGGACTGAACAACCTGTGCTCGGCAGCGTCCTCTTGCAAGTCTGTTTCTTTTGAAGCGCCATCTACGCTTTGAATTATCTAAGATAATTGTTGAGAATCTTGTCACCCCCGCTCTCGTGCAGGAGTGCGCAGAAGTTCAAGTTCAATGAATCTTCGGCGTCCCTTTAGAAAATTCGTGAACGTCGTGCACGTAGTCTTTTCCTGCACGACGGGCACAAACAATTTTATTTATTTAAAATCACACACTCTCCATACACCTTCTCTAACTAGTTTTCTATATGATAAAAGGGAGTTCCGCTGGACTCCTCGCCGGAAAGAACGAAAATTTCATCGCGAAAATCTACACAGTCAAATCCGCTCATTAATTTATATAGACCTGATGACTTCGCTGTCAAGCTATGCGCAATTTTCTTTATTCTCTCTAAAAACCTCGCGTGGGCCATGACTCCGCAGCCAGGCGCGTTTTTTTCCCGCTCGCTCTCACTATTCGGGCTTGCTCGACCCAACCTGACTCCGCTATCGGGCACGCTCTCTCTTGCACTCTAATACACACATCGCGCTAAATTAGCAAAACAAGACTCCTGAGCAAATATTACTACATTTTTTAAATTTAACTGCTAATTTAATGCATTGCGTAAATGCAAAACTTGCTGAAAGTTGGGTGAGGTGTGTGGGTTTCACGTAAGGATTGGGAATCCGGGATTTGTTTATAAATAAGACGCAAAAAGATGTGTTTTTAACTTACACAATGTATATATATAATTCTAATGAAGGAGAAAGGAGGGATGGACGAGGTAATAAATAAAAACGCAAATTTCGCGGGAAAGAAAATAAATAACTTGCCTGGGCATAAAAACCCTCACTTGATAGAGGCAAAAGCTCGGGCAAGCTACAATGAATTTCAATAACAATAAAGAAATAAAAGTACAGTAAATATATATATAGATGACAATAAAAAATGATTAGACGCGAGAGTGATCGATCGCGCGCACGGTTTCGCTTGCCTACGGTTAGCGAGGATCCTTTGAATTCAGAGAGCTCTCTTACCTGACTACGCTGACTGGACCGCACCGGTCCACGCAAGAGGCGGAGGTGCTCTCCTGGCCCAGGGCGTCCCGACGTCTCGGGAGCACCAACCCTGGCGCCACGGGCGACCTGGACTCAAGTCGCCGCCTGAACCGTCCGTGCCTGGAAACTCAACTTCCGCCATGATACAACAACCTGAGCACGCTCGCCGCGTATAGTTTGTTGCGGGGCGCAAGACCGCCCCAAAAAAACTAACTCGCAAAAACTAACTGGACCGCCCGCCAACACGCCTACAACCCGATCCTTTCGCGACTCAAACGCACGATGCCAACAGAATTCTACAAATCGACCTCTACTTTCCGAAACCTTCCGAGTCTCTTTCGCAACTAAACTCTTCGCGCTCGCGCCTGTCAAAAAAGAACCGCGCGGAAAAACTCCACTAGCGCCACTACTTTTCGCGCCCGGCAGTAGCGTGTTGGACTACGCGCGCGCACTCTCGATCCATCACAAACTGAAATTATAACGCGCGGGTTTCAAATTTATTTTATGCGTAAATGTCACGAACAATATGTAATTAAAGAAAATCGGAGAATTATAAAACTATAGCTACTCTCAGGTTTTACGCGTCCGCGGTGTAGAATTTATTTTATTAATCAAGGAGTGCTCGCAAGAGCGGGTTTGTTACGGATACGATGTATCCTTTTATATGTGGATGTGTAGAGTTGAAATTTTAAAAACGTATTTTGAATAAATGTGTTCGAATGTCAAGTTCATATGGGAGATAAGTGAACTCCTTTATGAAGTTGCTGCGGTTAGGTTAGATACAAATTTTTAGTTTTGTTTTCGGAATGTTTTTTGTTTAGTTGCAGCAGAATTTTCAGACGATCAAATATCCAACGAATTAAGAATAAAGTTAATAAAAGTGAAATGTTTGTGATTTCTTCTCTCGCGTGATTTCCCGATACGATCGGGAACAGGGTTGCTGCCCTGAGTACGAGCGACTACCGGGGCTTTCCCTTTTGCACGCGCGCTGTAGCACTCTGAGAAAAATTGATGGAAAAATCGGTCGGGACACTCCAGTCGGTGGGCGAGCTCAGGGTCGGTCTTAGCGGGAGTCGGTAGCCGTGCTCTATTCTTCTGGTCCAGCAAGGTCGCTGATTCGCAAGCGAGTGCCGGTGCTTCGCTCCTCGGGGCAGCAGCTCTCACCCCCTGGGGATTGCAATCTGGGTTCCCGATTGGTCGAGGCTTCGAATCCTAGCCTAACTCGGGCTAAACGCCGGACGGCGGCTCTTATTTCCGGGAGCTTGCGGCCAAGGAGAAGAGCACCAGGTGGCGACCGCTTCTTCTGGGAAGCTCTCGTGCCTCCAGCTTATCGGGTTCGACGAGAAAAAGCGTACGCTTGCGGACGTTAAACTCTAAGTATGTACAATTTATGTACAATCGATACCTATTAAAGCACATTATCGAATTTAAAAATTTTTAATAAGATATATTAAAGTACATTTCATTGCAGTACTTATTACGAGATTTACTTACGTACATCCACCACAGGTTGCTATTCCACTGCTGCATTGTCAGTTTATTGCACAGAGAATGTCTCGCAGGAGTGATATTAATTTTTAATTAATAACAGTATACATTTTACATTCCGTTCTCAGTGTAAAAAATTTTTAACGCCGTTAGTTCAGTATTTCAACTAATTAATGTTTTTCATTTTCTAAATTTAAATTAATTTAAACTTTCCCTGGAGCTTATGTTTAGGTAAAAAAGACTTAATAACGCATTCCGTAGTTGAATAATTGGACAGTAAATTTTTTAGTCATTGAGCAAATTATTTTAGTCGTCAAACGTTTTATTTCGGCGGAATACAGATTACTTACAAGAAAATCACAACAATATCGATCGCTTAACGGGAGCACATTAGTTTTCACTGATGTTAATAAAACTCATCCACTTTAAACGATTACTTTTACTTCATGTATAGTTGTACGTGCGCTTTACGATACTGCTATTAGTGAGTCATAAATATTACTTCCGTAACCATCAAGAGAAAGGTACTTATATATATGTACAAAAAGATGTATTTATCAGTTTCTCAATTCTTATAACATTTTTTATAAATTTTTAGTTTTTATTTGTGGTAAAAATACGTTACACGTAAGCAGACTTTTTGTTTAAAAAATTAGTGAGTAATCTGTTTTAAACTCAAACTACAATTACAGTAAAGTTTTTTGGACATTTATATTTATTTATAACTATATTGACAATTAAAACTGCTTTGTTAATGAATTTTTTTATATCTTCAAAATTGTAAATTGTCAGTTTTTAACTTGTCGATAAGTGTTCCATTCTTTGGGTACTATTTTATAATTTAAATGCAAAGAAGTTCAGATTAATTGAGAAAAGTTTTGAATTTTATGAAGTCAGAAATTTTTCGAGACGTTTTCATTACGTGCTTTAGCGGCATATAAATGAATTTTTATGAAGCAACTAATTTTAATTTTAATTGGCCTGATATTTGAACTTGATTTATCAAAGCTTAACTCTTTCTTCCTTTTCTGATTGTTTTAAAAATTTTTTAATGAATGCAAATAAAAAATGTTCCTAATGAAGGTTATTCAAAATAGTTTTTCTGTATTTTTAATTTGAGATTGTATTTGAATATTCACATCGAGCAAAAGTTCATTATGGTTATATTGATTCTTTTTATTTGTATTACCGATTACTATTCTAATTTTTGTTTGATGTTAGACGCTTTGATATGTATTTGTCTATTTTTATTACAGAATGGACACTTAAAAGACATTAAGTAAATCTTTATTGTATCAATCTTGATTTAAATACAGATTTTTAATTAAAAAATTGAAATGTAAATTACTTTCAAAGAACTTTTAGCACAAAAGTTCTTTTACGGCAATATACATAAAGATTAAGATGACTTGCAGACTTTTTTCTTATGCCATCAATTTATATAGCAAGTATTGTAGTACTACCAAAGGTTTTTTAGCTCTGTTCGGTCAACATATATCGTAATGTAATTAAAGGCGCGTAATGCGCGTGAACAGTTATTAGACTGTAAAACGAAAATGTGTTTGTAATAATTTAAAATCTAAATAAAAAATGTCAAGCTTCACATAAGAATTGTAGAATTTAACAATAAACATTTTTCACCAGTAAAGTCAAGAAAAATCAACTAATAATATTTTTTCGGAAAATAAATGAATCCAACAACACTGCTCTGTACAAAATTAATATTATAATAAACTGGCAGCGAGTTTAAATGAAAATAACAAAAACTTATTTTCAAAAATTACGTACTTTTATAATTGTCTTTTACTAACAAATTTAAAGTGTCGAGTTTAAAATTGTTTAAGAATGTAAAATGCATGTTACATTTGATAAAACGATTGGCCAGTTGATAAAACGAGTTCCTACATATTGTAGAAAATGTTGTAGAAAACAATTTAAATAAAAAGTCAAAAAACGATTGATTTTGCCATGAATTATCACACAAATTTATCATAAAATTTTTTTCAAAGATGACTTTTGTAACTAAAATTTTAATTAATTTATTCACAAAAAAGTAAAAAAAACATTGTAAAACTGAGTTGTGAGCAAGTTTTTTACAAGTAAAAAGCTAAATTTTCTGTTGCTACCAACGCACTTTTAATTCGCAAATTTAAAATTTTCATTTTCAAGGTATACCAGTTTTTCAAACGAAAAAAAAACGCATCTAATATATACGTATAGAACCAAAGTAGACAAATCCTTTTCTCTTTGTTTCTTTGTCTCTGCCTCTCTGTTTCTCTTTTCAAGAACGGTTCGTATAAGAGTGCCGTCACAGTATTAAATGGCCGCAGCACGTAGCTGTGTAGAGCGTAAACGTGCAAAGAGGAGTACCTCGCACACATTGCGTGACCACCTGAGAAAATCCCCTCCACGTAGATGCGTTCAAGAAGCGGAGAACCGTCTGTTCGTCCGCTTATATTAAAGTGTTCGTGTGCGCCGGTTCCCAGAGAGGTTTGTCGAGCTGACTGCTTCGCTCGCGATCAGAGCTTCATTTAAATAGCCGCCTGCACCACGTACTTATGCATTTATTTATTTGAGATGACAAACGGACTTTTTGTGATTAGTGCCGATGCAGGATTGAGGATGCAATAACGCCGATGGACGCGTGAAACAAGTAGCGAGGAGCCGAAGCGCATCGTTATTACGTCGTGGTTTTGCTGTGTTTATAAAACTTTTTATAGTTCCTGCAAAACGTGTTTTATTTAGAAGTGATCGACTCTCCGCATTTGATAATTTCTAGTGATGTATCGGATTGATGCGTGGATTGATTTTTTACGGCATGGAAAAGAGGAAGATTTTGAAGTGATTCGAAAAATAAATAAATGACTATCCATGAGTGAAGAGTCGGCGGCAGATTCTTACATCATTAGGAGCTTTGTGCAAAATGGCTGAGAATCTGAAAAAGCTACTAATTGTATTCTTAGTTTTGGTAACGTATCCAATTAAATTATTTCGAATGCATTACTTTGTACATTTGAATGCAACGAAGCGTGAAAAAACGTGCGAGCGAGTTTTCTAGCTGGATAATTATTACTTAGCTTTTTACTTAGAATGCAGTAGTAATAGTAAGAATTTTTAATGTCAAATCCATTTCGTAGAGCCTAAATTAGCAAGTGAATAAGAACGTTGATAATCGCAAGTAATGTATGGTAGCGTAACCGGAAGAAGTTTGTTTATTGTTTGACGTTGTTGCTTATTCCTGCTATAATTTAAAATAATAGGTCTTTGGAAAAGGGTTTTCCCGATTTTTCACTTGCATCAAATTTAAAAACAGCCGAAGCGTTATTGAAAAAATATAAACAAGTTCCTCAAGTTTATTGAGGTTTCTACATAATCAATTATGTTTGTAAAGTGCAGTTCTCACATTTTTTTGTAGTTTTAGCAAGGAGGAATCATTCAATGTTAAAAAGTAATCGAAAGTAATCAGTCAAGTAATCGAAAGAGGAAATGAGTTTAAACAATTTTTCAAAAGAATCTATTGTATTTGATAATAGTCACCACGTTTATCCTTATAAATTTAAATAGAATAATTTAGGATTTAGAGCAATTTAAATTCTTGAATCTACCATGTATCCGGTATCAAAATACAAACATGCAAATCATTCTAATTAAAAGATTTTTGCATTATTTAAACGAAGTTTTTTAATTCTTTTGTATGTAAAAATGAACGATACTGATAATCTCTGTAAAAAAGGTGAAACATGGTGTTTATGTATATCTGTTGCTAAGCTTATTATTAAGAAACTGACCTTATTTAATACTTCTAGAACTTAACATTATCGTCTAAATGTATATTTACGCCACTACTTTTTTCCAGGTGTTTTAAAAACCAAGATGCTAATCAGTTACCGTTTGCATACATAAAAGCTGTATACTATGTATTAAAATAACACTACTAAATTTAACCGCAGAGAGCATAGCAACAAGGTATATTCTCACCAGACATAGTTCCTCATTTTCGATTTATAATTAAAAAAAAAGTAAAAATAACTGTGAATTAAAACAGTAAAATGAGATTATTTAAATAATACTTTTATAACATTCAAATCTTTCTGTAAAGCTTAAAATAATTATAAGCAAATCGTACTCTTCTATTTTATTTTTCGTTATAGTCCTACTTATAAATTATGACTATACTAATTAAATGTAATCTTACTTGTAATTGTCCCTGTTTACAGTGTTTAAACATAATACAAAAATTCTGCAATAATTTTTAAATTTTTTAAGAATGCGTTGGAAAAAACAGAACGTGATACAATTTTGATTAACAAAAATCGAAATTTTTTTATTTCATTCCATCTCGAGATTGGGTATTCTTCAATTAAGCTCCGCGACAGAACATTTTTCATCTTCCAAGGATAGCCTTACAGCATCCATTTGAGTTAGGGTATTTAGTTACTATATTCTAAAATAAAGCATCACCTGATCTAAGTTGATGATTAGCATAAATTATGTCCTTTTCAAAAAAGTATATACTATGGAATAACAGAACATAAATTGGTTGCTTATAAATTCAGAATTTAGTAAATAAGTTTTTATTTATTCTAAAATTTTGAATATTTAAAAAGATATTGCATTATTGTATTGTAATTTATTGTATAAAGAATACAAACATTATAATACATTATTGCATACGGTTAAATGTATATAATTTAATCTAGATTTAGCATTTAATTAAAATTTGTCAATACGTTCGTATAATTATATAATTCTAATCGTTCACTCTATATATCGACTTTGAGTTAAAGAAAGCTGCAAATTATACCCGTTTGAACGCAAACGCAACTTTAAATCTTAATCACTTCTTACGTCCTTGCAATAATTAGCGTTTGTCAAATGATTCTTAGAGTCTAAGTTCAAAGTTCAGATTTTATACTATTTATATTTGTATAAATTTATAGTAGTTTAAAATAAATTGTTGTATAAATAATAAATTTCACCTTTTAGATAATATGAATTCCTTAAACTTTTTTTCTCCCTGTTATTAAAAAGTCTTCCCGCTGTGTGAAACGATTTATAAGTCGTCTACCATTTCAGGAATTCCGTTATCCCCTTTTATAAAAGTATTAGTAAAAGTTTTGCTTGTAAAATCAAATACTTTTTCAAAAAGTTAACAAAGCTTCTCGCAACGCCACGTTAATTTTAGTATGTGAGAATAGAGGAAACACTTTTGCAGCAAATTGTATTAAAATAAGTTTATAATCTGACCTTAGTTTTATCAAAAGTAATACTTTTTCAAAAAGTTAACAAAGTTTCACGTTAATTTTAGTATGTATGCAAGAATGGAGGAAACACTTTTGCAGCCAATTTTATTGTATTAAAACAAGTTTATAATCTGACCTTTAATTATTTTTAATTTTAACCGGATTAAAATTTTAATGACGAATATGAAAAAAAGAATTGGTGAAGAAAGGCATTCGGTTAAGAGGTATTTTATAAGCGGAAAAACCAATGTCCAAAATTATTTTGAACGAAAGCATACGAAGCGTAAAATGAGTCATATTAAATTAAAGTGCTGTGCTTGAGAATTTATAGAAATGTACTTACGCATATTCGCAGGCCTTATCAGTCTTTGATGCCTTATATTTGTAGTCAGAAATCAGATAATTAGATGTACCTTGCGCTTCAATATTTTGCAAATAATATAGCGCAGATTGCTATAATTATAATTTATTCGTGAAAAATCATCAATTCTACGATATGAATTCAATATTCTTTTACAAAAAGTTTACACGGCTTGATAAAATTATAAGTACACCTCTCTGAAAAGGACGTGACAGGATGCGAAG
Source organism: Ormyrus rosae (assembly GCA_035047165.1). Lineage (NCBI taxonomy): Eukaryota > Metazoa > Arthropoda > Insecta > Hymenoptera > Ormyridae > Ormyrus > Ormyrus rosae. The sequence goes on from JAWWML010038541.1 coordinate 43,011, forward strand.
TCAAGAACGATGACTGTGAAAAGCAGCTCGACAATATATTCCACACGCGCAGTAACGGTGCGCCGTGCCATCGTGACACTTGTTAGGCAGGATCTGGTTTTTCCCTTTTTACTCTTGCTTGTACGTAGACGTCCTTATACATTCTTGCTTTATAAGGGGTATCGCTTAAAAAGTGAAACATGTTTATGCTTCGAAAATATAAGCGACTTCGAATGCCAAGCGAAAAAACTGAAGCATTTCTTTTTGAAACTTCATTTCATGTTTATGTATGTGAGAATCTATAAGGGGAATCCCGCAGAAAAAGTTGATTTATGTAAGAGATTAGTTGAACGAGAATATAGAAACGAAATCTACCCTGACTTCCGCTTGGTCTTTTGTTGTCTTCAGATTCATACTTTTGATATTGAAAATTAACTCGTTAGTTTTATAAACCTGATTTGTATTGTGTATGTAATATATCATACTTGATTTTTTTTTAAATATTTCAATTTTTCTAAAAACATGAACAGCAGTTTGTATTCGATGAAATTTTTAAATATTGAATTATTGAAATGTGCATTGTAAACAATCATCTTTTAACACTTTTAATAATCAGTATTTTTAGCTTCATTAGTTCAGTAAAGTTTAAAGATGACGTCGATTGCGTAAATCAAAAAGCATGCTTGCAATTTTTTTCTTTTTAAGAAACGTTAAAAAGTTATTTTCATGGTCATCATTCAAATAGCGAAGCATTGTTGGTTTTTTTAAAGTATACGCTTCTTCGTATCATAAATTTATAAAGTATGAACTGATCTTAATAATTTTTTTCTCTAAAATTATTGTATTACCAAAAAGAAAATTAAATTAACGTATTTAATTTTTAGCAAAAGGAATCCTAACAAAATGTCCCCCAAAAAATAAAGATTTCTTATACTGATTAATTATATATAGGGATGTAAAACCAATATTAAAAAAATTGAATTTCTTTAAGGTTTATTAGATCAATGAAATGTATTAATATAAGCAGTAATATAAACTGTTAGTTGCATTTACAACTTCAAATAATCATTTATGAATATTACTTAATTAATAAATGATTTCAGATAATAAATGGGGCTGAAGCACTTCCACGAAGATTTTATAATGATCCAGGTGTCACAGGAATGAACATGTCGGATTTACAAATCTACCATACTATAAAAATCTCTGATCATGCGCCTACACAACGCAAAATTTTGTCGAAAGGAAATTACGGTAAGAGTGCTATTTTAATCTTCTTCACTATTATGTAATTTTAAAAATAAGCTAATGAAAATATATTATAACTAACAGCTTTGAATGGGGAAGACGTTAGTAATAGCAGAAATGATGGCAAAATCATTTTTCCCGATGAAAAAGATCCCGTGACACCACGTTACGTGGTTCCAGTTCCTAAACCGAGTTGCAACAATCCAACGTTTTGCGAAGACGTACCAAACTATCCAACCGAGATAGTTGAATCTTTGTTAAGAATGAATAAGGAGCTTAAAATTTTCTCAGGTGTAGATTTGGTAAGTCTTATGCAAATTAATTGTATTATAAAAGCAATTTTAATGTGCATCTAATATTTTTGCATTAAGAAACTCAAGAGAAAATTAAATTATAATAGTTTCCAAGTATTCGCTATTTACAATGCAAACTTTTACAGGTACCTGATGTAGTGCACAGAGTTAACGCTCCGCCGGAAGACACGTCTCTGTGTGAATCTTACGTAAGTTAAATCCATTATGTGAATAATGCCTTCTTTACAACAATTATTGTAATTAATAAAATTTATCTGGCATGAGTGCTATACAATTTCACAAATATTTTAAGCGAAAATACAAAACGAAATACTAACTAGGAGAGTACGCGGATCTACTAGGAGACTTCCGGATCACGGATTTTGTTCAAACTTTGAACGCGGTTTTCTTATGACAAAATATGGAAAAAGCCAAAATATTAGGGTCTAACGCTCAAAATTTTCAACACAGGAGGTAAATAGAAATATTTTTCTCTTAAACTTCGTATTTCTTTATTTGACAATAACTCATCTCCCGTTAAACCTAGAAATTCCATCAAAAAAGCAAACAAAAGTAGAGGAAGACAAATAATTTGATAGCTTGTCGCTAAAAAATCTCTAATTCTTCAAAAGTTATGGATAATTGTATATGAGCACGTACTATTTTTTTATATAGTTTTTGATACTCTAATTTAGTTATCCATAACTTTTGAAGTATTAGAGATATTTTAATAACAGCCTCTCAAATTATCTGTCTTCCTCTACTTTTGTTTACCTTTTTCATGGAATTCTAGGTTTAACAGTAGGCGAGTTATCGTCAAATAAAGAAATACGAAGGTTTAGAGAAAAATATTTTTATTTACCAAATATGTCGAAAATTTTGAGCGTTAGACCCTAATATTTTGTTATCAAAAAACCGTGTTCAAAGTTTGAACAAAATTCGTGATCCGGAACCCCCGTACTCTCCTAGTAAGTATACCTTAATATGAGTAATAAAATAATCAGCATCACGCGAAAAATTATCTTATTAATTACTTATATGATGTATTGCTTAGCATATTTGAAAATATATCAATATAGTTTCTTAATGCATTTCATTTAGATAATAACACTCGTTGTTCCTATGTAACTTATATACGCATATAATTTACGGTAAATGAACTTACCTGTGACAATGAGTCACAACAAGTAAGCTTCTGCATTAATTTAACGTTGACTGAACCGTATCGTACTTTGGGTGTCTGGTTTCCCTTTGAAGTTAAGTTTCACATACCTTTTTAGAAACTCTGGCTTCGATTTAGAGAAATATTCACATAATTAACAAACTGATTAATTGCACCTTATGGTATAGATATGATTATTTCTTTATATACAGGGTACTTCGAAAACGTGTATAGAAAAGTATATCGTGGGAGGGCAACATCCGAATCTAAATAAAAAATTCTGATAACATTTTTAATCTAATATTTAGTTCTGGAGGATACTCTATAATAAGCATTCAATATATCATGAATTTTCTTTAACTTATTATGTAGGGGATTGTCCGCTATACAGTTAAAGTAAACAGTTTTAGTCATTTTGAAAAAAGTAACCACTAATATATGCAGCTCGCGATTACACCGTATATGTTAATTAAGGAAAATTTAATTGATTGATAGAAAAATATCATTGACCAAACACTTATAAGGTGATTTTTCTATTACAGGAAAAAATAGTTTATCCAAAGGTCGCACAGAGCAAGGATAAGGAGTGGCTCTTTGTTCTGAATCATGGGGACTTTGCTCAGGGCGTTCGAGTAGAAACATGTGGGTGCGTAACTTAAATTTTGCAGGGTCGCTTGTAATTTTCTTATGTGAAAATTATTTTTATTTCTTGTACATAATTGAGTTGAATTTTTATGTAACACGTATCGACGATGAGATTTGCTTCAAATTGGTAAATCGAGTATTGTATTGATTAAAAAATGCTAATAAACACTTGAGTAAATCTTTTTTTTTTATTTAATAAATGAATGAATTAAAATAATATGAATGTACAATTTTAAAAAAGATATACTCATTTCAATTAAAACAATTGAAAAGTTGTAAGAAACTTTAGTTTCAACAACTCGAATTTATGATAGAAATTTCAATTTTTGCTAGAAAAGTTAGCGGCGATTTAATAATGTAATCTTCTGGTTTAATTTTACCAGAATGGATTTTAATTACTTCCTGAACAACTCCTTTGGTGCAATTTTAGTCATTTCTAAGAAAATTTAATAAAATAGTTTTCAGACTTGTTTGAAAATAAGCTCATTTTCAAATCCTTAAATTATTCCTTTTATTATAATTTCAGGAAGGAAAACAATGACTGCAGCTTGATTGAAGGATTTGCAGAAGGATACAAGACTATGTGCAAGCAAAAGTACATTTACAGACAATTGGTAGCTGTTTCGTCAGGAGGCCAGATGAAACCCGATATGTTTCGATTTCCAGCTAGCTGCTGTTGTCACATAAAATTTACAGGCAATCCTCTTCTCCGCATTGGTATGAATACGTCTAAAAAAGGCGATTTACCAACTTCCAAGGTGAAGAAAAAATGAAAATGACATGTAAATTTTATTTGAACATTTTTCACTTCCATCTTACATTAATTTTAATTGCGAAAGCAATCACTTACACGAAGTAAAAATATTTACAATATTGTTTTTTTTAACTGAAACTAAGAATCTCAATACAAAGTTTTTCTGAGGCTTTTTTTTTGAAACGTTATGCAATCTATGTTCTGACGTGATTATTAATAATATAAGTATTTTTATTTGCCTTTTTATTTATAAATATAATCGTAATTGTAAGTTAATACACATACGTGTACTACGGAAATGTAAAAACATTGAATCTGCAACAATGTTCATTATTCTTTTATTTTGTATTGTATCCTCGTAGAGGAACTATTTGTGATAGCAATAAAAAAACTTCAAGAAATTAATTTGAAAATGTGTTTTTGAATATTGTAAACGTCTACTTATAACATTGAAAAATTATGTGTTATCTGAAAATAAAGAAAAGATTATGCTATTCAATAGATAAATTTTAATTAAATTAAAACGAACGGATTGTTACGTAAACTATTATGTTATTCAATCATTTTACTCGGTAGCTATTTTTTCATTCGTCCAAGTTTAATTCTTATTCGATCATCAAGAATACTTGATACAATAAGTAACTTTCGATTAAACTTTTGAAAGAAAAAAAAACAGGAAACAAAGAAGAAGAACATAAAGACCAAGAACTGTTTGCATTTAAAGTACCAGGCGAGAAAATAATAGGAATTCGATAAAATGATAGATTAATTCGAAAAAAAAAAATTAAAAAAAAATTCTGAAAGTGAGAACTAGAAAAGGATTATATTACTCTTAATAGCCGTAGAATATAAATTTTCGAAGGGAATTTTCCTTTTTCAGCTTTAAGTTAATTGTCAAATTTTTAAATTTAAAATTTTCACTAATTATCCAAATTATTAAATGTAAATTATAATGACAACTATTACAGGTGGGTACTTGTAATATTAAAAATATGTAAGAAAAAGAAGTAAGTAAACTTGTGCTTACTGAGCAAAGACACCGTCTGAGGTACAGCAAGGTGGAAAAAAACCAAAGTAGGGATATTACTGGTGTAAATAAACCATAAGCTTGTGATTCCTGAATTCCTATTTTAAGCAAATATCCGTCATTCGCGGTAGCACGTTTGCTAAAAAAAAGGATGTTAGAATACGATATCTTTTATATAGAATTGAAAATGTCAATTTGTTAATAATTATTGACTTTAATGATAATTAATATTTAATAATGACAATAAGAACTTTGTTAAGAAATGAAGAATTGGTAAAATAAGTTCCTAAAAACTAATTAAAACATCTTAAAACGAGGAAAACGAAACATCTATACATCGTTATCAAATTAAGAAGTAATTCATCTTATTACACGCAATACGCCGGACGAAAGAAATTCCTCAAATTGTTTGCAGGTTGAAAAGCTTAATGCATTTCGTGCCGTTCCGTGGCGCTTCACTGAGTGGGCTTTTATGCGCAGCCTCTGCTTAACTATAAAACAATCGCTATATAGTAAAAGAAATGCTAAGCTCCAGTGCCCCGTTCACACAGAGCCGCGAGTCCGTATAAGGTACGCATACAAGCACGCCTCGGCTCTCACGCGGTGTAAGCGTAAAAGCTGCAACTTTTGAATTTAATTTTCTTGACGATATTACTACTTAGCGTATGTGATGATACTCTTTAACACAAACATTTTTTTAAAAATTTATCGAATCATTTTTTTTTTTTAAACAATAAAATTAATTATTTTACGTTTTTTTATACGTTTGCGTTTATAAAAGTCTCAACTTTAAAAGTTCGTATCTCGAAAACTACGAAGTGAAACTGGATAGAAATTTAATTGTAAATTTACAATAATATTTTTAACGATTCATTGAAATGTATTAGTTACCTCTTGAAGCTAGATTTTCGCACGAACTACCTTAAACAGAATCATCCATTGACCCATTGATTTGACCTTAGCCTCTGGCCAAATGCGTATTGAGTCGATCGTAGTTTGCTGTAGTAAGTAGTTTTCGTATGCAATGAACTCGAAACTCTATAAATGTACAATAATAAATTAATTAAAAATAATTTCTTTAGTACGAATAATTTACATGACAGAATTAATATTCAGATTTAAAAGTTTTAATAATAAGGTTAATATTGTAAATAAACACTTATTTATCATCCACATATACACATAGACCCCTATATACCTATAAACGTGCGAATGCTGTAAAACATTGAGACATTTAATAGCTATCGGGATTTCGTTAGATTTTATATCTCTGTTCTGTGCGAATGCAACCTTTCATTTTTATGAAACTATCAAAAAGAGTTCATGGCACGAAGCTTTTAATTAAGGCTTCAATTTTTTATGAATCTTAATTTTAGCAAACTCTAAACCTTGGATTGGTTAAAATTTCTTTTTTTTTTTATCTCCGTGCGTATTTTCATCTGCGGCTGTCAGCGACGCGTCACTGCGACGATGCGTGAAATTCTTACAACCCGAATGTTTTTGGCAGTATTTTGTATATTGATTAATGGAAGTTTGGAAAAGCGTTGAGATTAATTTGCGTGCTTTTATCAAAATTTATTTCTGATTAAAAGTTCTTCTTACAACATTTTAGCACAGGCATTCATTATCAGTTTTACAATTATGCATACAAATTTTATGATAAAATATTTTTTTATTCGAAGAATAACTATTCATTAGCTTTCTAATTTATATTAGATGTAAAAAACTGCATTTCTAAGCCATAACATTCCGTTAGGGAAATTCAAAGCATCTAATCGCATTTCTGACCCGAGTTTGATTAAAATTCAAATCATATTATCTACGTTAAATTTCAATGATATATATAATGATTAGTCTTGTCAGATTAATGAATAAAGTAACGTACTTATTAATTTAAAAAAAAAGTAAAAAGTATAAAAATTGAGATAATAGCGTTGGTATGTTCGTGGAAGAGAAAAACGATATACTGGTTATTTGACTCTATTAACAAGTTTGCAGAAAATCTATCATTAACTCAACTAAGCTCCCTTTATAGTAGCATAATTACCTACTGCTAAAGTTTGAACTAGGTGACAGCCAGGAGCCCTGTTACAAAAGTTGTCGTTCGGTCTACGAGCGTTTTATGTTCTTTTCAAGTAAATATCTTTAAATTGAATGTTTAAAAAAAATCTAGAGAATTGTGGCCATAAAAAATGAATATTAAATACAGGTTAATATAAATTCATTTTAAGATAAAACTAATACGCCCTAAAACTATTAGTACATTTGTGAAGTTCATAAAGCCTTAAAGCTGATAAGTCCGTTATGGACTGTAAGCTTTTTTTTTTTAAATAAAAAAATTTTTTAAAAGCTGATCAATATTCTCCACTTCCATTTACTTAAAAAAATTTTAAAACCAATATAGCGTTTAATTCATAAAAAAAATTATACTCAAATATATAACGCATGTACTTAATGTATACCCGTATGACACCAAATAAATATTGCCTTGAGATTTTTCTAAAAAAAAAAAAAAACTTTCATTCTGTACAGACTAATATACAACGACGCAAGTGCAAGTGACATCTAGGCAACGTTATTTATATTTGATTTTCCGTGAAAGCAGTTCCTGATAGTAACAGGCAATATCGTTAGACTAGCCTTCATGCTGCCTTACGTTCTAAAAATTTTGCAAATTTATCCACATAAATTTTGAAGATGTGAAATACGTAATAAGTTTTTTTAATTTATTGTTTCTTTTTCTAACTTTATATATTTAACATGAATGAAAATTAATACCACAATCTTAGTACTAGGTATTAAAAAGCTTAAAATACTAATTCAAAATAACATAAATCACTATTTAATTTGAAAAAATCAAAATCGTACGTTTCTTTCTCAAGCGAAATATATCTTGGAAAAATTCCCTCTGTCACATTATAAATTTTTCTTTAAGGCGGATGCAAGTGTACCTGAGGCAAGACTTTGTTCATCGATCATCTTTACATTGCCTCGTCATCGGTTTCCAGTGCCTGTTGCATCAGTCTTATTACCGACGGGTATACTTGCCACTTCAACATCTGTCTACGTTTCTCTGCAAAAAAAGTTCTCGCCCAAAGCTTGACATTACTCTTGTTTTTACCTCTAACGACGCCAATGCGATTCATTGATTTATTTGCAATATAAATTTTATTCCTTGTTGGACTACCCTTTAAATATACTTTATAATATTTCAAAACGAACTTTCCGAGAAATATATATATAAATTTTTTAATAATTTTTAGCAAATTTATCCCTACAATACTGCGGAAACAATTATAAAAACTGCCAGTGGTAAAGTTAAGTTAACTTATATTTTAAAAGAATTTTATTAACAAAAATTTCGAATACTTTTTCAGTTACAAAATTTTGTTGTTTACACCCGCCACTCTTGAAAGTATCTTTTTATTTAATCTCACCAAATTTACTTAAAAACTGAATCACAGTACTTTTGAACTTTTGCGCATTTCAACTTTTCTATGTAAAATAGTTCTTTAAAATTTACTTAACATTCTTCATCAGTAAATCTAAAGTCACATTAAACATCACTATATATAACAACCGATTCGTATGTAATAAACGTACTCATAATTTAATTTTGATAAATTATCTGATATATTTTTTTTTTAAATTTTTATTTAACTGATGCATTTTTCTTTTGTATAAGTACTAATCCGCAGATAAATTACAATGAATTTCCTAAACTTCAATTGCTGCGTTTCCAATATTCGATTCCATCCTCCTGAAGTACTTTCCTCCGACTTCATAATGTATTTCTTACCCTAAATATCCTCTGCTCAGGTTTCAGCATTGACTCTCATTCTCATTTATTCTCCCCTTCTGTCAAATGTCAAATCTCCCTCATATTTGTTCCACAAACGTCTCTTTTACCCTCTTATTTAAAAAACTATTCTTCACTTCTCCAACTCATTCTTATCACCTTAAACATTCCTTTAGAGCAAGTCTTCTCTTCCGTGAATCATAATCCCTTCGCGTTAATTATCCTGGGTATAGTTCACCTTCATTTTCCTTAATTTTGCTGATTAGTCAAACAAGATTACTCCAAGAGCAGTCTTAGCTCAGGCGGTTAAGACATCGGTTTGTTTACCTCACGGTCACCGGACGTCAGTCCGAAATTTTCGGAAACATTTAAAAAAAAATGTTTGCCGGATTTTTCGGTGGTGCAAATCGAACTCTTTGACCGCAATAATACGTGTTCCAATCTACTGACTATAGTTAACTCTGTCGCTAATACCCGAAAGGGGGATGTGGCATTAAATAACTATTATAAATTAAAAAAAAAAGATTACTTCTCCTTTCACCAATAACCTATCGTCAGCACCATTAAACACAAAATAAATAGCACATAAAAGTTTATATATTGTGCATATACATAAATTAGCAGCTAGATTTGGTCAAGAATTAACTTCAAACATAAAGAAACGGGAATAAACTTTCAGATCTTAGAAAGTCTTAATTTTGGGATTACTTTATATCCTAAAAGCTTTTTCAAAATTTTCATTGATTACAGCAAGTTACTTCATTTATATTTTATTCTTATACGCTAACTTTGTGAGCCTTTCACATAATTAATGACATTTTCTGTTTATATTTATACATTCTTTTTTCTTTTCTTATTTCAACAAATGAAAAATGCGACTTGCTTGTTTTTACTTTAATTTCGCAAGATTTCAAAGCTCTTATTATTGTCAGTTGACTTCAAAGTTCCCCATTGTCTTAACGCAAAATAGAAAATTTGAAGTTTGAAAATTGTACTTAAAGATAAAAGGTTCTTCAAAAAGCAAAGAAATAAATATAGTGTCGTGATACATTAAGCAAATTCTACGCTGTACAGCATTTCATGCAAGGGAGTAAAAAGACGTAAATATTTAAAGTTTTAAAGCAACAAGCACTCGGATGAGTTCTATAAAGCTCCCCTGAAAATAATCAGCGATCGAACTATCAAAAATCACAAAATATCTATTCTTAGCGCAACTCGATTCTCTTTCTCTCTCTCTCTCTCTCTCTCTCTCTCTCTCTCTCTCTCTCTCTCGACTTGTAATGTGCGTGTATGAATGCCACTCGAAGGTTTCTCCAAATGATTGAGGGAGTAGAGTCGTGGGAGGATGCGCGCGAACGTCGCGCATGCGTACTTTCAAAATCGTCTAAGAGCTTTCCACCGGAGAAAAGCTTTGACCGCTTTCAAGCTCAGTTTGCCATGAGCCGCAAGCGGCGAAAGACGCTCGTGCAGTCCGGCTGAGGCGCGTTAAAATTATAAATATATAATCGCCCGATTAAATTGACGTTATAGAAATCTGGAAAATAAAAAAAAAAAAATAATTTAATCAAATTTCATCAGTCAGATTGGAATGTCATTTCACGCATAAAACAATCATGTTTTAAAAATATGCCAAGTGTCGGAACTTAAACGTAAATGAACAATATTCCTTAAGATAATTATGTCGCGTCTTCATTCTCAAGATGTTCCTCGTGACAAACAAAGAACTACGCAGTGCAAAATAAAAGTAAACATCTCCTAAAGTAACTATGTAGTAATAGTAGCAATAACAGTAATAGAGCATCGTCAGCTACCCACTATTCTAAGGCACTTTTTGCAATAGCCGTTCTAAAGCAACTCCCTCTCATTTTCTTTCGCGATAGAAGAAGGCGAAAGATAGAGAGATAAAGAAAGAGAGAGAGAGAGAGAGAGTCAAGGATTTCGCGCGCTCTTCCCCGCTGTGCTTTTTCCGCGCAAAGAATACCAGAAGAGCTTGGCCGAGCGTAATTCAAGAACATAATAAACGTTCAAGAAGGCAAGTACGCGCTCGATTTTACTTCATAACAAGGCAGCCCACCGGTATATACGTCCGCCTGTACGCCTCGTTAATCGGCTAATTTTTTAAAAGTGCTCGCCTAGCCGAAGAGAAAGAGAAAGCTTTACATCTTTAAAATAAAAAAAGGAAGAGAAAACTTTGCCGGAAGAACTTTGGTAATGCTTGCGACGCCGAGGGAAAAAATGAGAGGATAATACGAAACTGCGAATCACTTTTCGCGCCATCCGGAAGAACGAAGAACGATCTTCGCCCGGCGAGGAGAAAGGGATTCCAAGATGTTGTTTGTAGCGATCGCAAATACGGCGAGCGGGAATTAGAAGGCAGGACTTCTTTCGGATTTGCTGGCTTGGTAATGACATTCTTTGTTGAAGTGAAAAGCAATTATTCTCGAGTGCCGATTGCGTTAACATTCGTTTCAAAGGTAAGCAAAGTCTCAAAAAATGACGAATACTTACTGTTTTTTTTTTATTTTATCAGTGTTTTATCGGTATTTCTTGAACTTTACTGCAGGATTACTAGATTGTATCGTGTTGCCCCGCTGGAAAGATTGAGACAACTTCAGAAAGGAATATTAATTAAAGTTTTCAAATAAGATTAAATTGTCAAATATTTGAGGGATTTAAAGGAAATCTCGGTGTCATGATGATTCATCGAAAAATAACAACTGAAGTTGAAAACTTAAGTTTGTTGTTGTAATTAAATATAACAGGATCATCAATTGCGAATTTTCGGCTTTTTAAAGATGTTTAATTATACGAAGTTAATGTAATTAATAATGATAAATGATTTAATAGAATCGAAAGTTTTTTTTTTAATGAATTACGGGTTCTAACGTAAAAATAAGACGGCTAATACAAGAAATGCAGATTCACTTTCTTTCACTCTTTTATCGACAACAAGAGTCTGAAATATGCTGTCATCTTACTGATAAGCTAACCGAATATTTTAGCGTGAAATCAAATTTTCGTTCAATTAACGTCAAGCAGCCCACGTACAATTTCTGAATAAATACATTTTTATAGTTAAAATTGGAACACTTTTTATAAGGATATTTGAATGCTAAAACCACTCAATATTTCAAGTGAGGTGATTTTTCTGACGCTAAAAAGTGCCCATCTTCTTTTTAAAAATAAGGCAAAAAGTTTTCTTGATGGCTATATAGACTCCGTCTGGTGCCAAAATACACTAAAGAAGAAGAAGAAAAATATTGCATTGATCATCACAGTATACTTATCCATAAACATATTCTGAGGTGAAAGTTTAAAACAATTTTTAAATCAATGATTGCTTATAGTAGAATTAAATAAGCTTCTCATTTAACTACACAAATTTATGACAGTACTCCTCAAGAGAGTAACAATTGATCATTCTCTTATGCTAAAATGTATAACAAATGATAAAATTAAGAAATCATAAATTAAAAGATAATTAAAAGATTAATAAAGTTTATTCTAGTATTTTTACATTAGTCTTTTGGACAGGTTGTATTGAGATCATTTCGAAGGTAACATTTCGTAATCGCCAAAGTTATTCCACGTATGTCCCCAATTATTTGGATTTCCCTTTTCATCCCATGGAAGATTTCCAGGAGGTACGGCGGTTGAATTCAATTTTGAAAGTTCTTCTTCCAACTGTTTTACTATCTCTGGATGCCTTAAAAATAAATAGATTTGTTAGCGCAATTGATATTTCATGAATAATAACTTTTTCATTATCGAGTAATCTACTTTGAAGTGTTTATCTGTTATCTATTTAATCTTCCATATTTTAATAATTAATTTTAATGCGTCAAATGAATATCTAAATTTATTTATAATATATTGGTAAATTGTATCTGAACGCAGGGTTTTCTACAGATTTTCAAATTATTGAAAAAATTTTAATTTCTTCTCAATCGTACCGCATTATTATTGATGAAACGATTTTTTCCACATTGTTATATGATACGGGAACAATTGTTTGAAAATTTCTCTAAAAATGGATTAATTATACTTCCCAATACACTTTACGCCAGAGATTTAAATTGTATTTTCAGTACTTTAGTTAACGTAATGTTGAAACGAGATAATTAACAGCACTTTTCGTTTATAAAACAAATATTCATGGTTCGCATTGTACGATTTTCTATCTTTATTACTGTATTTACGCTTGCTTTCAACGCAGATTACACACATGTTCTTAATTGCATTTTTTATGAACTTCTAGGGGAGGTTCGGGCAAAACGGACACCTTAAGGAAAAACGAATAAAAAATGAACTCAAGAACGAAAAATATAATAAATTAAAATTTTTGTCTAAAGTAGACATCAAAATAAATAAGTATGATGAACTATTGTTTAAACATATAATAAACAATTGTTGAAAAAATTTTGAAATTTTGAGGTCTTCGCAAAACGGACACCATCAGGAAAAATCCGAAAAAATCAATAAAAATTGGTTAAATAAGCAACTTTGATCATGTTTATATATACATTTGTTTATAGAGATTTATGGCAACCGACGAGTTATTCTACATAAGCCTGTCTCGTTCGCACCTGTGGAAAATTACGATGGTAGACATAAACGAAGTTTCTCTCTCACTCTTAATATAGAGAAAGCATTTTCCCTCCTTGTCGCGGTCCTCATAAATCCTTATTTGTGATAATATATTATATAATTATATATAATGTACAATATATATTATATATATATATATATTATCTATACAGGACAGGGTGACCATTTTGCCCGGAATGGATAAAATGACTTTTCTTTGATAAAACTAATGAAAAAAAAATTGATATTGATTATAAAAGGTTTTTTTTGGTAAAATATCTATAAATACAATAACCTGATACTATTTTTGAATTAATTTCATCATCCGTGTAAAAAATAAGTTCAGTTTTTACCTTGTTAACATCGTAAGCTCACAGACTAAAATCAATTTTTTGATTTCTAAGCGATGTCATTGCCGCGAGCAGCGCGCACGTACTGAAACTTTGTTGTTAATGACACCCATAATATACTTGATTTATTTTGAAATTTTCATAACAGCGATATCAGAAATAATAGGGAGTGTCCTTTTTGCCCAGTATGACCGTTTTAGGTGAACCTCCCGTTCTACTGAAGTGGAACTATTCAATTTTCTAGGTTTGTTAAAAATAGCTAAAATTTCAAATTCTTTAATACGAACAGACGCAATATTCCATATTAAAATACTACGAAGGGTATAATGTAACTAATCTTTATAAAATTGTATTATTTTTTATTTAACCCTTTGAGTTACGAATTGAACCGATAGTTGAAGTGATAGTTTTTATATGTTGATTAAGATATAACTATTTAATTTAAGTACACACAAGTAAATTTATTAGTTAAAAACGCGTCTTAATAATTCAACACATCCAAGGAATGGTTGAAATAAACGTTTACTCGAAGAAAAAAATTTAGACAATAGATGATCCCCCTACGGATTGATACAAATGACCAACGGAAGCATGCGATTATAATATTAGCTTATAAAGTCGCTATGATTGACTTACTTAGCTGCCAAATTGTTCTTCTCGCACGGATCTTCGTAAACGTCGAATAGGCAGGGAGCCTGTAGTGGGCTGCAAGGTGTCGCATTTGCTAGCTGACATTCCACAGTGGCGGTTCTTCGTAATTCGTGAACTTTGGCAGGTTCGAGATTTACGCCGATATTTCGCAATGCTTTTGCGGTTGGACAATCTTCTATGACTTTTGTGGTATTGTAAGTGTATTCGCGTCCTGAGGGACCATACCAGTTATCCCATCTTCCTTTGTACGTGGAGCCTAGAAAAACAGACAGCATTTTTCTCTTTTGTAAGTCTGTCTTTTATATTACTTATAAATATTTTTATTATCTTCCAGATATTTATTATTATTCTGGGTCAAAAGATTCGATTGTTGCGAAATAATTCTGGAATATTTTTTTTATCAATACGAGAACAAAAAATAGGTTTCCTCAATTGCGAGAAAATATTATTTTTAGATCAAATATTGTGAAAAATGTTTTAAGAGAGGGGTATTATTCCACGGAGAGGTGACAAAAGAAAGTACACTGCTACATTTATTGCGAATCCCTGAATCGCTAAAATGGACATTTCTACTTGAAATAACTTGATCTTAAACTTTCTGTCTATAAAAATAAAAATATAAACATACATTTTTTTAAAATAATCGACTTGGTTAAAAGACAACCAAATTATTCTTGAATTTATATTTTGGGTATTGCGCATATTCAATTATTAATAATCTTCTTAATTAAACTTGAGATTACAGGAACGGTGTGTAACAAAGTTTAGTCATTTTAAACCCTGATATTATTAGCATTAGTGGCCTATCGCCGTTGAGATTATAAGTAGTGGTAAGGTGATTTTGAAGAGGATTACTTTGCAAGTTACCTATTATATGTATAATCATTTTTTGTCTCTACAAGAAAATAATGAAAAATTTACAAAAGATTAATCCTGCTTATTTTTGCAAAAGCATTGGGAACGTTTACTTTCAATCGCAACAGTACATTTTGTGTTTACCAAACAATATCATATATGGCTTTGAAAAAATGAACAAATACACCAATTCTTTTATTTGAAAATTTACGATTTTTTTCACGTTTTTTAATGATCCGATCCACTTATATACGTCATCACCTTTAGGTAGTTTTTATATTTCTCAATTATTAATCTGAATTACGGAAAAGTCCAATAAAATCCCATTGATTCGGATAAAATGACATGCAAACGTTAAACATTATTAAATTAAAGAAAAACATTTTATAAGGGTTCTACGAATTGCAATGAAAAACTCTTATAAAGTTCAATAAAACCCAATTTATACGAGTGCAAATGTACATAATTAAATTTTATAAAATACATTTTATAGGAATATTTCAATAGGATATGTTCTCGAATTCAGATACACATTAAATAAGTTTACTTGATTCCTTTTCACCTTTAGGTCAATCGATTGCTAAGTAATGATCAATATATGTTTCATGTGAATTTGTTATATTATTATTATTAATAAAATTTATTCTTGGAAGCTCTTTTCTACAAAATAAATAATTTACACTTTTCATTACAGAAGAATTATAACTCAGACTTAGATCCTAATAAAAATGAGTTTTTTCTTTGATAAGTTGTTATAATTAAGGTAGTATTATTTGAGATTTTTATGTATTGAGTATAACAGCTTACTTCTCTGATTAACTATTTATCTAAAATCTAATAATTTATCTGCGTTCCATGAATTTAGCATATGCTTAACAACTATTTATAATGCAGTTGTTGCTAAACTAAACTGTATTATTACATTTTTAGCTTTGATTCATTTAAACTCATCTGTTTATAAAATTCCACGACTGCTTTTTAAAATTAAAACTAATGGCTCGTACGGCTCACCAGAATGCTCTAAAACTTAAACCTTGTTTTATGTAAAATTATGTAGATTAAATTAATTTTTTCCACATTTGTTTATTTACCTGATGTTTATTAATTAATTTAACGGGCTTAAGCATTACACAGCTTGTGAAAGCAAGATGTGCATTCACACGTCCACGTAGCATGAGCAAAAGAAAATGTACTATAAACTGCACGTGTTGAAATTTTTAATATTTAACCCACCTGCGCATTTGATGTATAAAAAGTATATGGGAAACACGCGTATTTTAGGACAAGATAACTCGTCATTGTGAGCATTAATAATTTAGTCTTTTATTTAAAATATATATTCACTAACTACACCGAGAAAAAATTTTCAGTAAAAATTATTATAACTTTTCGTAAAGCGGGGACAAACTTGCATTATCCTAAAAAATGACTATATAGTATATACTATACTATATAGTAAAATTTAATAGAATTGTAGTAAAAATTGATAAAGTTCTATTAAATTTGAAATATATAATATAGTCATTTTTTAGGATAATGCAAGTTTGTCCCCACATTAGAAATAGGTATAGTAATTTTTATTAGAACATTTTTCTCCGTGTAATAATTGAAACATAATTTCCCATATATACCTATAGCTACGTTAGCATTTTTAAAAATTTACTGAAGTAAGTGTTTTAAAATCTGTTCTTCTGTACATAAATTCTCATATTTCTAAAATATGCATACCTTTTATTAACTTCCATTTGCCGATAGTGATTGCAGCAGTTCCTATAATATCATCAATATTGTGTAGAATTGCATTCCTGGGAGATTCTTTATCTTCTGTTAAGGCTTCCCACACGTCGTGGCCGTCGATTTTTCCGATACCGTCTGGATTGCCGCCAGCGGCTTTCACCAGAGTCGGCAGCCAATCGGTGATATGAAATGTCTGATTTGAGACTCTCCCTGGCTGAGGCAAATGCGCTGACCAAATTAATCCGACACCTCGAACTCCACCTGGGTTTTATGAGAATTGTTCAATATGCTGATGATATCCCGAGAAAAATAAGCGAATGCATCCCTCTAATTAAATCGAGTTAAATTAAACTTCAATTTTAATCTTCTTTAGATCTGCTATTTCAGATTTTCGTTTGAATATCCAATTTCAACGGTTTTACCTTTTGTATATTATTAATTAAATGTTTAATTAATATTAATAAATACAACATTTTTATTACTTATTATGAATTATACTCTGCACTGTCACGGTGCATTTTTAAACAATTTGTTTATTGTCGAACGCATCTGATAATTAATTTATTTATTCGACAAAACCGGTAGTTGATTGGGCTAATGAACACGAATTTGCATAGGGTTGAGAAATAATTTGAAACGCTCGATTAATTTTCAATAACAACATATTGTCAACAATAATCATAAATAATGCACTTCCGAACATCCACTCACGCAAACACCCAAAATCTCCACGAAACTCCGAAAACTCATAAACGACCTCTTACTCCGAAATCTCAGCCGAAACTACTTTCAAATTATATTAATCTCAGTCACTCACCCAAACATACTCACACTCACCCAAGAAAATCTACGTGTACGACACGACAATATAATAAAATCAATATTCATTAGTTCCCCGAAAATCAAAATACTGATAGTCAAAACAATGTCTTAGTCCGTTGCTCCTTGATTGTCGTCCTAATGCACATCTGTAAACAAAACTACTTGTTGGAGTTGCGCGCCCGGATGGCCTCTCGACATTTCGTCGCAGCACTCAATTAAAGAAAAAATTTTTTGTTTTTAATTTATATTATTTAATTATAGTACATAATTTTTTCAGACCAAATTCTGTTAATTATTGCAAATAACTTTTTCGAAAAGTCTATATTGTATTGTTGTCGTTCAGTAATATATTGACCGGATTAATCAACTACTTATGTTATTATGCAACCTCTTGAAAGATAAAATTGGTATCAATATTTTAGAATCTCGATATTGTAATTGAAAATAAGTGCATTTAAAAACTTTTAACTAAGAACATTTAAATTTCAGTTAATTAGAACGGGATAACTGAAGTAAACATGGTTAATTTTCTGTTAGAGATGTAAATCAATAAAAAGATTGAAATGCGTTTTTAAGTAATCCTTGAATACTCATCATGAAGCCTAATGTGTTTGGATTTCTGAGCACATACTATTATATTACACGAATTGAACGATTTACTCTCTTTAGAGTACGTAAGCGATTGAAAGGGTTAATTTGATTTGAAGGGTTTTAAAATTTGCATTATTTTTTAAGAAACTAATGTCTTAGCGAAAATAGTTTAGAACTGTAGATAAAAATACGAATATTGCAATTTAAAACAAGGTATTTTTAGAGGAGTTTACGACAGAAATGTTTCAATAGCACTTTTGAGAAATGACAACGTTTTCTAATAAACACTATTATTAACGCGCATATTTCGCGCAATCTAATCAAGTTATTTTAAACCAAGCTATTTTAAAGTTCAGATAGTACTTAATTATTTAAACTAAAAACATGTATATTAATTAAATATAAAGTCAACTAATATTAACTAATGTTTAAAATAATTGAAAGTCAAATACATTAAACTTAAATAAATGATGTATTATGCAGGTATAATATGTTAATTATCATCTATGAATCTCATCATACGTTAATATTATCGTAAACTGTGTTTGATTATAATGTAATGTACAAAATAATGACTAGTTGAACTATATAAACGTGACACTCTGCAAACTACGAGTTTAATTATCATTAGTTTCTTTTTTATGTAGATTTAGACAAAGATATCAAAAACAAATATAAACAATACGTTCAATTTAAACTTCTATCCAAAAGTAAGCGAATTTAAAACCAACATTTTCATAGATATAAAAAGGTTGTTGATTACCTTCAAACAGCGTATCCTTTACTCCTCGCAATGGCCAATTGGAGGCAGCATTTAAATTGAAACCTTCAGCAGGTCCGCCATTGTCTGTTGTAAAGACAACAATACTGTCGCGTAACATATTTTTCTTTTGTAATGCTTCGACAACTGCACCAACCGATGAGTCCATTACACTTGCTATTGCTTCAAAGTACAAAAAATAAATCATTTATTTTTAGGTAAATTTGAAAATTATTAGGACTTCAATTCGAACTTTTTTAACCACAATAATTTAACTAGCGAAAATGTAATTGATATTTTATTTTCTATTATTAATAAAAAAGTTACGTAAATTTTTAATATTATAATAATTTATCATAATTTTATTGTAATTGTGTTTATTGAAATGATTACAATTTCTGAGCTTTATTTGTGATAATTATAATAATGAAGAACAAAAAATATACGTGCCTCATTTATTTATTTATCTATTTATTAAATATATTTAATTTATATTCACTCAACACTGAATTGTATTTTAAAGTATCCCATATTTTTATAAGCTACATCATCAGTGAAACCAATTAGCCATCTAAATTTTACATTTTGTAAATTTATCATTAAACTGATCCGTGTAAAAAAATTATACTTATGCTAGACATGATCAGCTATGCACAGTGTAGGCTAAGAATTGGATATTCATAGTCTAAGCATAAGTTATACACGATCTATGCACACTAACGCGAAATTATAGAAATAAATTTAATTTAATGGTCCGCCGCTTATTTGGACGGCATTTCTAGTTGAATGTGGCTTTACTGCGTTTCGCGCTGCCACGAAAAAAATATAATAACCCAAGTAAATATGAACTTCTCTAATAGTCATCGGTTGCTAATTTTGTAGATAGTTAAAAGAGCAGCGTTACAAAAACTTTGAATTCCTTTCTAAAGAAACTGTATACCTCAAACTCACCTGCAAAACGTCTTCTTTTATATTCGGGTATCTTGATTTTATCGACGATTTCATCAGACACGGGTAGTGGATTGTAAGGATTTGCCGAGTGCACCGCTACATGTCCGAAGTAAAGAAACATGGGTTGACTGGCGTTGTGGTTGTTTATCAGACGAACTGCTTCCTTGGTAAAAACGTCCGTCGAGTATTGGCCGTGCAAATCCCAGGCGGGTTCCATGTTTCGGCGCATGTCCAAGCCCCAGTAAGGCTAACAATGATAGATCCTTTCAAGTTTTTCATCCTCTTTTTTTTTCCTTATTTAATTTCGCTCTGTTTAAGCTGACATACGTGGTAATGCTAAAGGCACGTGCGTTTGGCACTGTGGTGCTTGTTTCGATCGGTAGAGACTAAAGCCTTTGATTTCGGAGTTCGAATTATCTTCACTCTCAGTACTCAGCACAATAATGTCACTTACTAAAGTTGGCTACCGATCAAGTGCATTTTTAAGAAAAAAGCGAAGCAAAAGATTCAGATTGGATAAAATTAATTGTTCTTATTATACTAATTTTATAAGATAGGTTCTGGATAATAAAGTGTAATGTATAAGCGAGGGTTAACCCCCCTGCGTACTCGACAATCCTGACTCAGACTATCTGCAAATGCACCAATTTTTAATTATACGGTATCGGTAAGAAGAACATGTATGTTTACGTTTTCGAGGTTGCTGAAAACAAATCTGAAGTCAGAATTTCCAATTTTTTACTGAGAATGTTATCAAAATAAAAATTATCTTAGCAAAATCTTAGAAAAGCACTTTCATAAGCTTTCATTTGCGTGGTTACAGGTTCAATAAAAGTAAATAGATAAAAAGTTATATCAAACAATGTTATGACGAGTTAACTCGTCATTTTTCGTACCGTAACGACCTCGTTTGGACGCGTTAACTCGGGATTTTGCGCAGGGGGGTTAAAGCATCGATTAAAAACCAGTAAAAAATACGTGAGAAAGAAGGATTGGACAGCTATTACGTCAAGTTTAAACATAAGCATCAAACACTTTGCTTGAATAGATGGATATAGTTTCGTAATTTATATATTTTCAAAAGAATGCCTTTTTAATTACGTTTTCACTTTCAATTACAAACACTATAGTTATTAAAACTAAATTTACTTATGAGATTTTAGTGTTTGTTCATTAAATAACTTCAGTTTGAAAAAATTAAAACAAAAAGTTTTTATTATTTTTTTAAGTTTTTTTTTAGACTGCAGTATTTTGAAAGGCTGAAGGCAAAAAATGAAAAAGCTCAAACGCTAAAAATGTGCTTTAATCTGTTACGTTTAGAAAAGGGAGTTTCTCAGAATATCTTAATAAATTGTCCTCAAAGATTTTATTCTAAAAAAGGATATGTAACGCAGCACGCTATTTTAATTAACCAATGTGTAACTAACGCATTATTTTTTTAAAACAAAATGCTAAATTAAAGTGACATTCCCTTTGAACACGAGTTAGCAAGCCATTGATCAAAACGAATATCGAAAAGCAAGAGAACGTTCTAAAGTTTAAAAATACCAAGCCAGTAGCAGCGCAAAGCGACAAATAATCCATCGGCAGAAAGTTAATGGTTTTTAAATAAGAAACGCGCTAAAGTTTTCTAAATCCATCAAAGCGGGCGACGCGTTACCTCTTCAACGGCGGTGTGATCGTAATAATCCTGATGGCCGGTCCAATAACCCAAGTGACTTTCGAAGCCTCGGTAAGTCGGCGTGTACTCCTTGGTGTAGAAACCAAGATGCCACTTGCCGACAATGTGCGTGCGATAACCAAGTTCTCGGAGGTATTCGGGAAGTAGTTTCTCCTGCAGCGGTAGGCCACGTGGCTCCGCTCCCTTGAGCACCTACCAAGTATTCAGAAAGTTTTACGTCCCCTTTTTACGTCAATGCACTTCGCGCGCGTCGGGGAAGAATGGTTTTACGGGCAGGTTTATTTCGCTGATATTAAATGCGGGATTTCGATGCTTTTAAATTTAGGGTTTTATAATAGACGTATTTAGTTTCATGTGGAATTATAAACAGGTTATAATTTTTAATTTATTTAAATTTGTTTTATTTTCATTTATATAAAAATATTGCCATTGGTACAAAGCTCCCTTTAAATAAATAGGTCTCTGAGAATCGACTGAGATTAAATAGAATCTCTATTGAAAAAAAGAAACATTTTAAGAGACTTTGCTTGAGCTGTTTTTTTTTTTTTTTTTTTTTTATTTGCGATCAATAACGCAATTCCTGATATAAACTAACGCGTATCTCTTTTTCAATGTAATTTTTACAGATGCTTAGAATTTTATTTGTATAAATCGATAGAAACGTAATATGTATCATTAAATTTTCGAATCTGACGAATCAATAATAAAACTTCATGCTAGGAACAATATTGCTCAGCCAATTGATGAAACTATACATCAATGAATGACAACGTTTGTCCCCGTAAATGAAAGCTTTTATTTCTCTGCAGATTTCAAAATGATTGATGTTTCGGTTGCAACCGTTGTAAATCTCACTCGTTGCGTTAGTCAGCTATCATTCCCTAATTCGTTTCAGGGAGAGTTAGTATTCAGATCGTAGGGTTATTATTTTTAACATAAATACGGAGAACCAAAATAGATTTGGCTAAATAACATTATATAACATTATATGTACAAAATATTATTGTCTTTCTTTATAAAGACAAGGAAATATAAAGACGCGTTATTTATGAACTTTCAATTCAATCAAGTAGAAGAAAAATTTCTGATGCAACTGTAGTTACGTATAATGAATGCACTAATTTCGTTTGACTGGGTCTTAAATACCGTTAAATACCGAAAAGCAAGTTGCACGAAAGGGACGTTAATTCTTTGCTTTTATTCCATCTCTTTTCTCTCTCTTTCTCTCTTTCTCTTCTCCGGTTTTTCCTTGCTTTCTTACTCGAAAGAAGCCTGCTTCGTACTCGGTCGCCTATTTAAATTGCCTTTTGCATCCCATGGCTGCAACCAATTTCGTTCGACTTTTCCACTAAGACTTTCCCAGTGCAATCATTTGAATTGGCGCTGATACCGTTTGCGTATTTACACTTGAGCTACTTTCCGAATATTATCGATATATTTAAAATTCTTTTCCTTTAATATTTCTGGGTATTCAGCTTTCCACTTACGAATCGAATTATTTGATAGGTCTTCCTAAATTTTTCAAGCATTTCGATCGATTTTATTTCAATTTTTTTCTATGAAAAAGTAATTTACTTGAATGTTAGATACAAGTAATATATTTATTGATATTTTACTATAAAATACTTGCAGAGTTTGATTAGCGCAATATAAGATCTTTTGACTGATAATTATCAGCTATACATTAAATTTTAATTTATTAGTGACTTCATTACTTTGCCCCATAATGATATTAGTTTTACGATGATTAATATGTTGACATCTTCAAACATTAACATTGGTTTCATAAAATCAATCTTGATAGATAATTTCAATTCTATATTAACTTATTTTTTAGCCGTAAAATAATGTAAGTTACACTCTTCGAGAATATAATGGAATAAATTATGCCATTTAAAATGTTCTTCAAACAAAAATTTTTTAAAAATTGCGTAAGATAATGAGCTTCTTCGGAATCTTACAATAGGTTCGTGAAGGCAAATAACTCTTTTAAGACTTCTTTAATCTGCCATTTTTTTAATACATTTTAAATTCTCACGATCCAAGGATGCGAAAATAAATGATAAAAATAGAATAAGTAAGAATAATAATAAGTAATATTTTGCTACAAAAATCGCAAATAAAATTTGAAGTGTGTACAGATAAGTTTTCTTTAAACGATTAAGATTTAATAACAGTTTAACTAAATTTTTATATTGAAAAAATTACAAGAAGCTATCTATTTCATTCTCTCAGAAAATCCTAGCATTACAATTTAAAAATACCTGAATTTTTTAATTTTAAAATTATTATAATTAAAATTTGCCTCCGTTTTATTAAAGAAAAGTTTGTCCTCTTGCAATAAAAATTTAATTACGAGATATAAATACTTAAATTGCGATACAATGTAATCAACAACTAATTATACATATTTTCGTTTTTAAATATTACATTACGTCAAAATTATTATCACGTTGAAAACAATTTTTCATTTTAAATAGAAGGCACATAAAAAGATATATACGTATGCAAGAACGTGACCGCAATTATAAATAGCTCTCCCTCAAATTTTATATTCGTAATAATAAAGTTTTACCCATTTATGTCCTTTTCTTCATTCATTAAATTATAAATATTAAAATATTATCACTTTTTATAATTTGCATATTTACAATTCTTGCTTTAGAATAAACACCGTTACTTCCTCTGCAAATCGAAACCTTATTAACCCAACCGCATTCAAATGCTTATTCTCAAGTTTTATAAATTTTTGCAAAAATGCAGTTTTTCAATTTAAATTTAATCCGATTTCATATTACATTGTACATTCGCCGTTTAATACAAGAAATATATTATATACACTCCGCAACAAAATTAACGCACCACTTAATTCCGACGAAAAATTGCTCATTTTCGAGGGACGATATGTCAGGAAAAAAAATCGTAGGTCAATTTTTTTTTAAATGGAAGGTTATAGTTTCTACTTTAAGATGGTGGTATTCGTTTTTCGATACAATGCAATCCCAACTTACGTGACCTTGACATTCAAGGTCATTTTTCAAAGCTCGAAATTTGTAAACTTTCGTAATGCGCCTGCGCGTCGGTTATTTTCTTCGATAATTCTGATCATAACACCTTAAAGTACAACTCTTCCCCTTTAATTTAAAAAAAGATTTGATCCACTATGATTTTTAAAAATTTTTTAATTATAAATTGTATTTTATTTTATTTATTTAATTTTTTTTTAATTTTTTTTTATGTAAATTCAATTTACTGCAGATTTATCCAGCATAAAATCATAAAATAAGGTATTTTTCCTTTCATTGCAAGATAAATGTTTTTATAAAATTATCGACAGAATAAATTAGCAATGAATTTGGCGTATCGGACCTCCTTTTTCCTGCTATACTCCATATCACGTAATTACTTTGCCGTGAAGCGGCCTTATTGCGGCGAAGTTTTAGCGATCAACCTCGCATCTGCGTAGCGACCAAGATTTACTCCCGCAAACGCGCGAAGTAGGCTGCCTTTGAACTGGTAGCGGCTAGTACTATTTCGTGCGAGATTTAAATCAGAGGGAACTTAACTGTTCACAATAATCATACAAGATCATTCGTCCTTATTTTCGTAATGGTACAAAAAAAAATAGTGTACACGCTATTTTCAGCTAATGATTCACTAACTTATTATTCGAGTTTCTTACGTCTCTATCGAATTATACAAAAAGGAGGATCTTAAAAAGTACCGTAACATATTTATGAGTCTGCATAATTTTTATATCAAAACGTTTTTTTCATATAAATGTACGCGTCTACATTTAGAAGAAAAATTTTACAATTAGTGTACCCACATACAATTTAGTAATTGATCTATATGTAATTTAAAGAATTTACATAAAGATTAATAATTAATAACTTTAAAGTAAAAATTAATTTATAATATTAAATAATTCATTGTTTTAAAAATCTATGTAACCAGTTCTGTCATCATTTATCTTGCAGAATATAAATTTCATATCACTTTTCGAGTTAAAATACATTCTAATTAAATTAAATTGAATTAAATTAAAGTTTATTTATTATATTTATTTTTAATTAATAAATAATAATAAATAATGAATTTGATATTCCTTAATAAAAGGAAATATAATAATTGAACCTTAATTTAATCATAAAAATATTTTAACTTGTTAAATGCTGCGCAATTTATATGCTATAAGAATTAATATTGTTGAAATAACTGTTTAATTTTTTCAAAGGAATAATAAACAAAAAATTAATTTTACCCCTCGTTGCATACCGGTATGGATAGGATACTTTCCAGTCATAAGTGCACTTCTTGAAGGTGTACATATTGGTGCAACGTAGTATCTGTTTAGAATCAAACCACTGTAAGCAAGAGCGTCAATGTTTGGCGTTGGAATCTGTCCAGATCCGTGAAATCCAACATCGTTCCAACCCTCAAAAAATAAAAATTAACAATCATTAAAAATTTTTATCAAATTTATTATTTAGTTCAATTAAAAGCAGGTTCGTCAGCTAGATTCTCCCACTATATTTTACTATGTCAATGTTGTTTTTACGTAAACAAATTATCAATGATAACAACTTGTTAATAAACAGTTTTCAATAGGTGAACTTGGTTTCTTCCAGATTCTTGGAGGACCACTTAGGTTTTTTGCGAGGAGAATTTATCTCTTAAATAAACAGTTTTTTAAAATGACGCAGTTAAAGTAGCGGAGTAATCTCTTAAACAAACAGTTTTTTAAAAAAACCCAGTTTACTGCATTTCATATTGCGCGCTCTAAAACTTCCCAGAAAATGTTTAATTAAGGAGATGAACTGACCTTACTCTTCGAATAATTAGGAAAGGAACTGTACAATCTTTAACAAAGAACAATAACACTGTGAATAATACATCTTTGTACAGAAAATAAGTGTGTTTTAATAATGTGTTTAAAAATAAAACAATGAGTTTACCTTCCATTCCCTTTCCTTAGATTATTGTCTTAATCACAAGAATAACAAACTTTACTATTATTATGTGCACAGCTTTCAAAATAAACTTCTTAGTTGGAATTACATAGGAAATTTGACTAAATTGACAATCGATCATACTATCCGGATCGAGAATATACTCATATTATTCAAATCATTTCGAATGATTTTTCTGATGATGCGTTCTGATTGACCTTTTTTAAAGTCAACTTTTGAAAATGCTTTGTAAAAAAACTGCTTTAAAACTTTTTCAAAGTCCATGTACGTCCAAACTTTTGGTTTGTTTAATGCATTTTTACAATTTTTGTAAGAGTTATTTTAGCTTATCCAATATTTTCAAAGAAATGAATTATATAATAAACTTTGTATATTGTTATTATTTATCGGCTTAAGTTATGGTCTTTATTATGTTTATTTTACGAAGCAGTTAAAATTGAATAAAAAATCATTATATTAATGAATAATATGTTACTACACACTAACAACTCTTTTTAATCGAGTAATATTCATTAATTTAAATTTTATTTTAAAAAAAATTAAAATTGATGGAAATGTACAATCAAAATTGTACATTTGCATACCGATTTGACTTAATTTCACGACTTATTATCTGCTAAATTGAACAAAGTCAATGCCATGGAAAATGACTTTTGATTACCAAATCGTCGGCGATGATAAAAATAATGTGCGGTCTGCCGGTATCAGCAAAAATCACTTTTGGTGCAGGCAAAACGAGCAGAATAAATATCCACAAATTCATTGTTTCAGAAACCCTTTATCAAGTAAAAAATGAATAAATAATTAATAATCACTGATGAAAATTATATATGTCTTAATTACTAAAATTTACATTTCACAGAATGCATCACTTCACTCAAACATTTAAATCACAAGCTTAAGAATTCACAAGAAAAAGCGTGAACGATCATCAAATGTTTCTCACTCGTTCGTTATCACGACACTGTGAATCTTCGTCTCTGTTGTCGAGTCAGAAAATGAGAGAGTGGGAGTAGCGAGTTTAAGTACAGTAACAAAACCGGTGGCTCTCAAACTTGGCGGAGAAGAACAGACACAACGGTATACGAATATTATGCAGTACGTACCGTTTAGATTCCGTCAAGATGTTTCTCTTTCATTAGCCCAGTTAAGTAGAACGAAAGTTCGGCAGTGTAACTGACTAGTTTAGACACTGTCTGCGAAGGTGAATTTGTAGCGAAATAAGTCCAATTTTAATAGCTAATCCCTGGTAGAAACAGTAAGCATTTTTAGAACAGAAATTGGCCATTTTGACAGGGACAATGCCCAAATAATGGCTA